>JAJHUR010094634.1:0-22100 GCA_027495735.1 Lutjanus campechanus | reverse complement strand
CTCCTGGCTGGTTTCTCACCGTACGGTCCCAAAGCACGATGTTCATCCAGCAGATATCAGCCTGAATTATCAGGCGTGGCTTCACCAGAGAAGACAATTCCGTCTCCACTGACACACGAGAGAATTACCTCCTCGAGTGCTCAAATTAAAATCCAGTCAAACTGATTTAGTCCAGTGGCTCTCAAACTTTTCCTGGCATCCTCCCTCCAGAAAAAAAAAGTTCACGCGCTAGACCCCCACAATTTTTTAATCAATCATTAACAATAATACAGGATGCAACTAATAAAAGGATCCGGTGACAAACTGTGACTATTAGAGCTGTGATTTCAGTTCAGCCAAAACTTAGTCAGACACAAATAAAGCAGCAAAAACACAAAGGATTTTGCTGGGAATAAGTGGCAGGCAGCCAGGTAATTAACCACACAGTGATAGCAGAATAAGTATATTTTTGTAGTTATTCTAGAGTTAGAGCTATAAGAGAAATAAACTTGTACTGAGTTGTAGATAATAGCCGTTCATTCTGTTACGATCAATTTGGATGACTCATAATTCAAATTCAATTAATTTTAATTTAAATAAATTACAATAAAGTTTGTGCCGGGTATTAAGAGCTGTAATAGCGTACATGAACAATTCTGAGTTTCTTTTTATTCTTAATTCTCTCCAGTAATATTTATTTCTATCTAGCAACATAGCTCTCTCCACTGTGCTGCACTATTGGAAGTAGCTTTAATAAAGAAGATTCAAGTGTCTGTAATTTTTTCTTTTCTAACAGTCTCAGGGACGAACGCAGTTTCACTCTCCAAACAATATAGTCCTTTGCAGATCCTCTGCTACACTGTGAAAGCCCGACTTATAAAAGGCAGCAGCACTTTCAAGCTAGCCTCAGTGAGTCTTGTCTCCTGCATCTGCACTACAAGCAGGACAGTGCTGGCCTTCAGGAAGGCCTAAAATGTGACTGGTTAATTTACCTGTCACTTCCTCAACAAACACATGCAGCTATGGCCCCTCCGTCCCAGTAATGATGTCACAGTCTGCATTCTGCTCCCCCTGCTCTCCCAGTAATTTCCCACTCCCCCCGCCTCTGCCTCACTCTACTTGCCGGCCACGCCCACCTGATCACCTCACGCCACTCACCTGCCGCCACAGCTGCAGCTCATCAGCCAATCAACTGATTATATAAGCCTCTCCAGCTCACTCACTTGTTGCCAAATTGTTCTTGACCCACATGCAAGACTTTCCAGCATTCCTTACCTGCCTGATCTCCCGTTGGCGACTCTGCCTGCCTCTGACTTGCTTGCATTGTCCGTCTCCCGGTAAACGCACCAGCGTTCTGCCCCTGACCATGAGTTCTGCCTCAGTGTCTGGTTTCTCCCTGCCCGTGGGTGCATGGTGTTTCCCCTCGACGATGCTTCAGTGTGAGTGCCTCCACCTTCTTGCCTGTTGTCTGCCGCAGCTCAGAGACGCCACACATGTTCCTCTGTGTGTGTTCTCCTTTCACCTACCTGTTGTTTCCTTGATCCCTTGCCTGGCTTCTACTCACCTCCTGCTTGTCCCTCGTTGGCTTGTCTGCCTGTCCTGACTTCTCACCTGGTTGCGATTCCTCTGCCCGTCCACCTGCTTGCCTGGTTCCAGACCCCTCGCCTTGTTGACCTCGTCTCCCGTAAGCCCCTCTCTGACACCTCTGCCTATGAATGAACTGAACTGTTTGGGTCCAAGGGTACACGTCCTTGCCCTCGGTCCTGCTTCCAGGTTTGGCTCAACTCATTCCCCGAGCCTAGAGACTGTGTGTGGGCTCTGAGCCCGAAGAACGAGCCATTGCCTGTGTTTCTTCACCTGCCCAAGTTCTTGTTTTGCTTGTGTGTAAATAAAGGTCATTACCAAACATTACTCTGTGCCTGTGTGCTGCAAGTGGGTCCAGTACAGACCCCTGACAAATGAAGACCAATGCATGAGCCAGGTCTGACCTTTGCTCTGCCTCTACAACAAAATCTGATTGGCTAACTCTTGGGGGTGGCAGTAGCTTTATCCGTAAAGACTTGGCTTGGGGACCAGAGGGTAACTGGTTTAAGTCAAGCTCAGACCAGAAAGTATGGAGTCGACTGGTAGCTGGAGAGATGCCAGTTCACCTCCTGGGCGCTGTCGGGGTGTTCTTGAGCAAAGCACCGAACCCCCAACTGCTCAGGGTGCCTGTTCCTGGACAGCATCCATCAATCTGCCACCTCTCCCACAAGAATTGCATGTGTGTATACAAGACTGTGTGTGTAAATAATTAACAACAGTGGAAGGAAAAATATTGAATTTTCCCAGAGGGGGACTAATACAGGAGCATTCTTCTTCTAGAATTAGAAGAGAATAATTAAACGAAAGAAATTAAACATGGGCCTAATGTTTGAAAATGCTACATTTGGGCTTCTCTTGAGGCCTAGAAGGCCCTATGGGTCGCCCTCTAAAATAAGTAGAAGTTGAATTTTAGTGAAATAAAGGTCAGCATGATAGCATCAGCAAACTCTATTTGTTTACTTTCCCTACATAAATCAATTTAGTTTCACTCCATGTTTTTCTCCTGGCTCTATGCAGCACCACAGGCAGCAGGGCTCATTCTAAGGTAATGAAAACAAACTTATGAATATTATATTCTATTTCTGCCATATTCTGCCAATAAAACCCTGCATAAGTGTCATTTATACTAAGATGGGGACAGAGAAATAGCCGCACCAAGAAATGTTAACTGGCAAATGAAAATGCTTTGAGAACAGTTTACAAAAAGAAAACAAACACGATTGGTTGATTGACTCATGAACTCTGTTTGGGATTATTTTACATTTTTAAAGGGAAATGACAATCACCTTATACTGTTAGATGCAACTGAAACTGTTGGAAAAGCTTGTTTTTAATGGCAGGCTAAGAATAAAAATAAGGCAATTCCCCAACTTCTTCATCCGGACATCCAAAGAACAGCCTCTGTCTTATCTTATTGGTCCACATTGTTTTCAGATAGGCCTGTTTGTTGGAAGTGTGTCTGACTGTTGCAGCAAAAGTCTTTTTAACCAACAAAGTCAAAGAGATGTCCTTTAAAATGCTTCACGGGTTTTATCCGACCAATCATTATTTGCAGAAAGTGAAGAGAGACATTGATGTAAATTGTGTCTTTTATAGAGATTTTTAGAGAAAGTCTGGTGAATTTATTTTGGTCTTGCCCTCATACAAAACAACTGTGGAGTAAATTGTCATGATTTATTGCTGATCATATCTTCCCTCACTTTATATTGTTTTGGAAAAATGAGGTTTGGCTACACTGAATATAACAGAAATCTTAGCTCGCAGTTCTATTTGATTGATTTTTTATTTTGTCCAAAAATGTATATTAACAGACCTAAATTCATGAGGGGAAAAAGGCTTTTTTTTTTTTAGAGCCGACTGCCTACATCCAACAATACTTTTTTGTCCTATATCTGACTGTACAAATAAGAAAGCTGTTATGACATATAACCTTTGTAAGCTTGACAAGATATATTTATTAAATCTTTTTTCACATCCTCCAATGCAGGGTGTAGAAAACATGCAGGTCATGGACTCTCTAATCTACACCTCCATCAAGATGGCAGCTTAATCATTTGAACAGTTAAGGAAAGAACAGACTGTTTTAGAAATGTACAATTAAGGATTTTTTAACAGACAAAAAGAATGGAGCACACTTCAGTTGAGGATAATTTGATTAAATGACTAACAGGAAATGGGGGTAAGAAACTTATATGTCACTTTTATCTGATATTTTCAGCCATGACCCTAAACAATACACTACAGATAAAACAAAATGAACATAGATATACCACAGGAAACATGGGAAGAAGTATACACTGAAGCTTTTTCGGACACCAGAAACAGAAAAAATTGGCTTAACATGCTCAATGCTCAAATAAATGTTGGAGAAATCATGGTACACAAACTGGCAACCATACCCACATATTTTGGACATGCTCTACATTTTTTTCTAATTTGTACCTAATTTGTACCTGTATTTTATTCCAAGCATTACTACTTTAAGCTGGAGTGAAGTTTTGTTTTTGTTTTATTGCATTTTGTTTGTCTATAAACCATATATATACAGGTGTACAAAACAGAAAAACAAGAGGGAAAATATGTTGCTGAAGCTGCAATAATAACATTTTTAAAAAAGAGATTACAGAATTTAGATTCTTTTTAATTTATTATTTCTTAAAATCTTATTTAACATCCTTCGGTCCCCCTGGTGTCTGTCTGATGTTTTTCAACTATATGCTCAGGTTGTCTACAAAAGAGGTTTATATTTGTTACATGTCTTTATTTGTTTCAATCAAGTTGGAAGAAAAATAAATCTGTTAATTGGATGTTAAACAAGGCAGATTAATATAATCTAACATTTAAAGGTAAGACTGGTGACATTGGATATTACACCTCTGGGCTAACTGACTGCACTGCTGTTCTCTACAGTAGATGTGATATTGGCAGTGGTTGATTTATTGACATGGTGTTGCAGTTGTGGATGTGATGGATGATGTTACTTATCCTGTCAGTGTTGTTTTGCATTTTATGCTGAGTATTTTTATGTTGTCAACTCTGTAGTAGCCTAAGCTATGTCCTTTTGATGCATCATTGTGTGTTTTTTTAACCCACGTAAGTAAGGACTTGCTTAAATATATCATTAATTATTGTTATCATTATCAGTATTATTATTAATTATATAACAATTTCATTTGGGATTAATTAAGTTTCTGTCTTATTGTTATTGTTGTTTATTTGTATTTGGTGTACTGGTGTGGGATAGAAATCATTACAGCAACTACAGTGAACAACAGTCAGTATGTAATTGTAGATTACTTCCCTTCATGGGTTTTTAAATGTCAAAACTATTGAACCTGTCCCTGCTGATCATTGTCAGCCTCTCTGTCTGTACACAAAGTGTATTCATTGTGAAAATGGACTAGTTGATATCCAGCCAGCATCATTTCCAAATGTTCCAAAAACTGTTTTAACTACAAAATCATGAGTAAACATTGATTTGATTTGATATACAGTGTATAAACACCCATAGGGTTGCTTTGCTGCATCGCATTGTCTTTAGTACAAGTAGGTATTAGTTTTAACCATTTTTAAACAAATTGTACTTGTTTTTTTGTTTGTTTTTTTACAGAGTTCTATGTAATTTTTGCCTGTTAGAAGGTTGTATAGAAAAAACTAAATACAACGCAGCAGAACACCCAGCTGATCAGACGTGCTCTGCAAAAGGAATACTGCAACAGATGTGCCAGGCACATCTGTGGCCCATGCATTTCGGCAGAGAGAGGAGGGGGCCTGTGCAAGGCTACGTAAGGGGCAAACTGAGGCTGTGTTCTATATAATACTCAAACAACCAATGCATCCTCATACCTAAAGGCCAGAAAAGATCACTTGTCAGTTACTCCCAAAATGACATATTACTGGTGGAGAGTACCAGCAGCAGTTTACATTGTAAAATGGTTGCAGTTTGGTTAGGATTAGGCAATAAAATAATTTGGTTAGGTTTAGGTGTTTTGGGTTAAAATAACTACGGTATGTATGTCACATGACAGGAAGGACGCAACAGACGTCAAGTCACTTTCTAGGTAGCTTGTTTGAGCCATCCATCCACTCCACCACCTTAAAATGCAGACTTTCTCACTCCTTATACTCTTGTCATATTTACTACGTCCACCAGGAGGTGCTGCTGAACAATAAACAGATATAGTTGGAATAAACTGCTCGCACTTGTGACCGACACGCACATTTTTGTGGGGAGGACAGGCTGAAACAATGACGAGTGAGTCATTTATGTGCTTTTAACCCCACCACAGGCCTGGTCCTCACAATTTCTTAATACAAAGTGACCCCCTTCAATCTCTGTAAATATTACACACTGGACCTTTAACTGCTTTTTTCATTTGAAATTTAGATTTACCACATGTGGAGCTGCTACAGATGTCAGCTGGTGATTGATTCCAGTTGATGAGAAAACAGACTTCTAAAGGAGTCTCAGCATCCTTTTTCCCCTGGATGGAGTCAGCAGCAGTCATTAGGCCCAGTAATCCTGATGTCCATTTGATTTAGCCTGAGAGAAAGAGAGAGACAGATAAAGATGGCAGGAAGAAAGGAAGAGACAGACATACACATAGAGTAGAGAGAAGAAAGTTTGGTCTGAATCTGGGCAAACATGGGCATTTTAAACATCAATCAGTAGATTCGATCAGAAGTAAATTAAAAGTGCTTTTTTTTTCTTCTCAAGTTTAACTTTGGTGAACTTTGGGAATTCAAGCCATCGACCTGCAGCAAAGTGTGAAAGTGCTACCTTTGAGGGAACCAAGAGTCCAAAATGGAGGAAGCTATTTTAGCTTAGCTGTGTTGCACCTCCAAAGAGACAAGGTTTTCAGACAGTTGAAACAGGAGTTAATGGTATGAATACATCTCTTAAACTGTGTGAATGTACAGTATGTCCCGTTAGCATCCCATCTAGCTAGACTGGTAACTGCCAGCTGACTTCAACAGCAATTACACGCACAGGTTGAATTGTATTGTTTTTCAAGTCAGAAATAGGTCTCAAGTCACTGCACTCAAGCTCCAAGGCAAGTCCCAAGTGAGGACCCATGTCAAGTTCCAAGTAACTTTGAGTTTTGAGTCCTAAACAAGTCATAATGCACTGATTATAATGCCATTAACAACTTAGAGCCCTCTGTGCATCTTGAAATGTTGAACAAAATTGATAGTTAACTTGATTGGATGCCATTGTACTTGGCAAACAGAATATAACCATGATGCATTTTTGTCAGGTCAGGATCAGTATCTTTGTTGTGTTCATTTCTTTCACAACAGAGAATAATGTCTCAATTCAAATTAAAATAAAGTTGGTCTGTTTAACAAGAGTCAAACAATCCTTCAGACTAGACTGATGGGCTATTTTCAATCTCTCCAAAAGTTCTTAGACTATCGGAAACTGAGAGCTGTTTTCAGCATCTTTAGTCCAACCCTGAAGCCCACACTCATTAAAAGTCATCACTCTTGTCATCATTACCAGACACCAACCCGCAGCTTAGTTTACATCCCAAAATACCAAAGCAATATGAAACATTTCAATCGCTCTGTGGTATTGCCACCTGTGATCACCCTGTGGCTGCTGAAGTGGAGACATTTCACACAATTTCTTGGAAAATTTTAAATCGTCAAGATTTTGAACTTCAATCAGAGGTACATCACATGATAAAGATATAGTACAACCTCATATTCGGTTAAAAGATGTAGGATAGGCAGCACATACAACCTTCCATACCTGTTTGGTGCCATGATATGTATTCAGGTCGCGTTTCATGCAGCAGCTGGAAGCCGTACAGGTGTGCGTCAATCAGCGCAGCGGAAGCCACCATGAAATAGTTGCACTGAGTTGGATGGAAATGCATGGAATAAATTCAGCCTGTGGAGTGTGTGGAGCATGGACGCTGTGCAAGCTCTGAGGTACGAAACTAATTTCTGCTCCTGCACAGTCCCATGGAAAGTAACATGATTATTTTTGGAAAGAGTAATGGGTCAGGAGTTTGGTGCTGCTCTCTGTAAGCAGCTACAACTTCATTCACGCAAGTGAAAGGCCTGCAGCTTGTGAATTAAATGAATTCACACAAAACCTGGCTTCATTCCTGCTGCTGCTGTCATTGCTGCTCTAATTTTTCATGACACTCGGTGGTAATCACGTCTGTAAGGAATAGGAAGGGAACATAAACAATGGATGATTAATTTGTAAATGAAAAGACAGGCAGACGTCATGGGACACTGGGTAATTTGTGCTGGACTGTTTCAAAGCACATAGGCCCACATGAATCATTCATGATCTCCAAATTATTGTTTAGAAAATTGGGTCTCAAAATCAGCCACCAGAACCAGAGAACAGTGACAGGGTGGTGTTATTATTTCTTCTGTGTCAGGTTGTTGGACCTGAAGTGAGCTTAAGTGAACTGCTGGGCTGATTTGGACTGAGAGAGTTGCTGAAGGTACATTCATAACTAGTCTGACATAGCTAGACCTCTCTCCACAGCGTTCAATGCTGGAGAAAGGTTTGGCTCCATGCATATGAGGGAAAAAAAAAAACGCCCTTCCTTGTTTGCATATCTTTAAACCAATCACAAATGTCTTGAGCGGCGCTAAGCTCAGGATGCAGCGACGGTGCTGCCGCAAAATAGCGCCAAGGGGGAACTTGTTTTGGTGGAACATTTGCACAACAGGAGGCAAGCTCTGTGACTACATCACCGCAAAAGAAAAGATAGCAGCTAGTCGCTTGTTTACATTTGTACTATTAGTGTCTCAGATGCTAATTTTCCATTTTCAGCATGTGGTTGCAGCTAGGTTGTTCTTGTTTCCCGGGGACTCTGAATATGCAGATAGTGGATGCTGCAAAACCACAGCAAATGGCAGGACTTATATCTGCGGTGTGCATCTGGTGTGTCGGACTAGGTGGTGTCTGTTGTGCATTGTTTTGGGGGGCTTATATACATAGTGTTTGGAGACCATGGTTCCAGCAGCCATATTTCAGGTCCACCCAAAAAAATCCTCAAATCGCGAACAGTTTAACGGTCTAACTTCACAATTCAGTACTACATAGTTCTCAGTGATTTCACGTTTTCAGCAACTATGTTCTAAAATGTATAATGTGTTGAGAAGAAAAGCTCCCTTTTCTTTCACACAGTGTTTTAAGTATTTTTATCACATATGTATTGTGCTATGCATCACCTATACATCAGCATCTGGCCTAACAAGGACAAAAAGTTGTTTTGTGCATATTCTCTGGTGTTTTAATAGTTTTCAGAGTTTGTCTTTTCATGGATAACGATTCAAAGTTTCAGACGAGTCATTCTGCTCTTAGGGACTTTAGTAAATTTGCATCTAATAAAATGCTTTTTTTTACTAATGAACCAGTGGAGCAGAGGAGAATACATCCGTTCACTGGAGCTATTTCAGGCAAAGGGGCCTCCCTGTACAAAAGTGCAACTTAATAACTTTATTCACTGATTTGGGTGAAATTGGATCATACTTTATGGAGAAAATTGGAGAAAACTTTAAGCTTCTCTGCAATTTCTTCTGCTACAAAAGTTTCCAAAATCCAAACTCTTAAATGAAATGATGTGACAACAGCAAACTAGCATGTAATATCCCTGAATACAGTAATTATGTCTGGCAGCCATCCAATCAATCCCCCACTGCATCCATCAGTCACTTCACTTTATTTAAGAACCATAATCCATGGAAGAAATGATCCATACAGATGAACAAAACACTAAAACTTCAAAAATCCAAAAATCCAAATCAGGATCGACCCCTCAAACTAATCTCCTTTCCCCTTGGCTGTGTGTTCTAACTTTCCACTAAATTTGATTAAAATCTGTCAAGTTTTATGATTATCCTCATACATAGCAGGCAGTCAAACCAGACTCCTCCACTCACAGCTCTTCATTGCCTCCCAAGTTTATTTCTTACACAATTAATTCACACTAATGCATTTTAGATAGCATTTAGGTTGTAATACACATCTATGGATGCACAAGACACATCATCAGTGATGTAATATCAGGGGGTTTGGGTCTTTCGGAATCAGACACCCTCACCAGGGTTGATGAAGCCCTGGCTTGTCTCCTAGTAACGCTTACACGCCGTGGCTCCCTTAGTTAGATCCACTGCCATGTAGAGGATCTTTCTGCTGCCTCAGTGACACTCTTTATTGCTTTTTTTTTCACCCCATGCCATTCCCAGGAGACTCAGCACTTTGCAGAGGGACCTGCCAGTGTTCCTAGGTCGGCCTTTATTTGCCAATCTAGAGCTGTCAGGAGGATCCCTAATAGTGAGGTCCTCTGGGGCTGTGGAGCTCTCCTTTCCTGATAAATGTGATTTATCTCTGAGCTGGCTGGAGACCCCTGCTGTTGTTGATGGCATGGTGGATTGCATGACCAAGTGCTGAATGTAGAATGAACCGATTCAGCTTCTTCAGTCAACGTACAATTAAGACTACGTTACACTTTCAAATTACCTGCATATGCCAAAGTCCAGTTTTGCATCATATGATAGCCCAGTTCTTTCCTTAAACTTTTATACAGTCATGTGAGCTTCGTTGTCATAGTGATGTAAGCTGCCATTGTGGTTAACATTCTGCAGCTGTTGCAGCTTGGTTAGGTTTAGGGAAAGATCATGGTTTGGGTTAAAATAAGGTTACTAGCAGAACTAGTCTCACATAGCCAGACCTCTCCACTGAGCTCAGCACTGTAGAAAGGTCTGGGTCCACACATACACATTGTGTAGGGGACAGAACGCCCTGCCTTGTTTGCATTTCTTTAAACCAATCACAAACATCTTCAGCAGCACTAAGCCCAGGACATGCTTTGCTGGAATATTTGCACGTCGGAAGGTTATCTCTGGTATTAAAATGACTACATCACTGAAAGAGAGAAGGCAACAACTGCTAGCTTATTTATATTCATACCATTAGTGTCTAAGGCACTAATTTGCCGTTTTCAGCATGTAGGTTGCAACTAGGTTGTCTTTATTTCCTGAGGATAGCGGACGCTGCTATGACGCTTGAAGCAAGCAACCAATGGCAGGACTTTTACCCACAGTGTGCATCTGGTGAGTCAGACTATTGCATAGCTGAAGTTACGTTACGTATGTGACATGTGACATACATGACATAAGTTACGCATCTTACGCAAGTCAACTTACCCACATAACAGAAGGAGGAGAGAAGAACGAGAAAGAAAAGAGAATCAAAAGGTGTCATGTCCGCTTGCTGAGAACCACGTGGCACCTGCAGAAAAAACAGAGGAGACATCGAGTCTGTAGATTTGATCAGGGAAGACGAAGAGCTGTAGCTGCCAGCAGCTAGTTAGCTCAGGTAGCGGCTCCATTAGACCAGGACACAGCCTCTGAGACCTATGGAGATCAGTTTGACGACCAGGAATACAGTAACATTACCGACTCCAGGGGCAATGAAGACGTGGTGGGTTCAGGAGGGCACAGGAGGTGTGAAGCAGTTCAGGAGCGAGTAAGTATTTTGTGAAGTTGGAAGTATTGTATTCCTGTGTTTTGAACACTGAGACTTGTGTGAGGTTATACTGTGTTGAAATACTGTAAATTAACAAGATATTTTCTTCCAGCACAGTCAGAATCAGGACTGCTTTTGTCGTTAGCATTTAACATGCGGCTCGCTTTGTGCCCCAAAAATATATATTTGAAAAATTTAATTATTATCATAAAATTGTGACAACTAGTGGTGCAACTATTGGCTTATCACCAGCCGTGTTCTTTAGTATTTTGGGTGTTTCCGTTTGGCAACCATTCTGATTTAATCAGGGAAGACGCAGTACAAGTACTTCACTTGGTTTTGATGGGTATGTGAAAGACATTTCAGCTTGTTACTGATGACCACAGCAGCACAAAACCAGTTTATAAAGCTTACAAATAAAAGATTGTTATTTTATGTCCAAATTCCATTGTCCAAGCACGTTTCTCCTAAATTGAATCTGCATTTAACGGCTGTATTGTGTTCCACAGTAGGTGTTTCTACATCTATGTAATGTGCAGTAATTTGAAAATACACCCTGAGATATTCTGTCTTTCTGCACAGTCCTCTGGAATTACACGCCATTAGTACAAGTAGCATCACGTGACCTCTTTAAAGTGTAATAAAAACCAGCCTCCACATACTTTTGAGCTCAGCCCTAAAAGCAGTAACATCTCTCTGGAGACGCTCCTCGTCTTCTTGTTAATGACAAACCAAAATGGTTAGTGGTGGAAGTCTCATTTCATGCCCTGCAGCCGAGCCATAAAACCCAAACCCCTCTCCATTTTGGGAGGTTAAATGGAGAAATTTAAAACAGACTAAATCAAATTTGACTCAAGAGTTATCAACATAATAGCTGTTGTCTTACATTCTATTCTGCAGGAGTGCCGCTTTCTAAAGCTTGGCATGAAAGCAGTGTTAATTACCAATCTGTTCTCCCTTGCTCCTCTTTTTTTTTTCTTTCAGGGATTCACACTGTCACTTCTTAGAAGGATCAATATTAAGAGGAATTTAAATTACACGCGTCATGAGAGATATTTGTTCAAATTTGCTTTCGGTGAAGCTTAAAATATGTCATGTCGGTTTGATTAAAAATCCATTAATATTTGCAGGGAGTAAAAGAATATTTTAACTGGACCTAACAGAGCCTGGATGTGTTTGCAAGATTTTCCCCGAACAACAGTTTGAATCCAGTCAGACGGAGTTGCACCGAGTGAAGTGACATGCCCTGCGGACGCCTCCAGCACACACATGCTGGCATCTTTTCATTTTCTCTGCTTGCTATTTGCAAATTAATTACTGTTGTGGCTGTCATGCGTGTGATAACAAATCCTTTAGAATCATTTAAGTGCTATCTTGACAAGTGAGAAAAATGTGTTTCGTTAGAGTGTCATGAATTGCATTTTTACCTCGGAGCACATGTGGAAATAAAGTCATGAAAAGTCATTTAAGTAATTAAAAATGTCTCAATCTTTCCAGCATTCATCATATAACTGTTTGCATCATCATTCTTTTAAAGTGATACTCCACCCTATGAGAATAAGCCACTCAGTATGTACTCACCACTATGCCGATGTGATGATGGGTGAAGGTCTTCAGTTCACCAAACAATCCTGGAGTTTTAGGAGAAAACAGGGTAGCAGCCTCATCCAGTACAATGGCAGTGAATGGTGTCCACAGATAAAACGTTAAAAATAGCACACAAAACAAACACAAAATGTCTCCATCCTGCTTGTGTGGTGTAATCCAAGTGTCTGTGAGCCGCGACATTAAAAATTAACCGCAAAAAATGCCATTTACGCCATGTTTTTAGCTGAAATGTCAACTGTAACTTGTAGCCGGTAAGATGTAAACATGGCGTCGATCTCGCGAGGCTTCGGCATGTGCGGCCATTAGGATATATATGAAGTCACATCGACATAGTGGTGAGTATACAAAATGGCTTATTCTCATAGGGTGGAGTATCACTTTAATCTCCAGAGCTCTGGTGCCAGAGTTAACCTGATGTAACCTGATGGCTGAGCATTAGAGACGGGCACAAATACAAACATCATTCTGATTTAAAAAAAAAAAAGCAGTTGTGACCTTCAGCAGCCCTGCAGTCCTATTTCAAAACTGTGAGGCAGCCCCAGTTGTTCATATAAAAAAACTGTAGACTGTTCATACCTTAGTGTGGTCAAAAAAATGCACCAATAAATGGAGCGTCAACTGCTGTTTTCACTGCCAGGCAGTAGGGTGCACTGTGATGGATCACCTGACAAAAATTTGTCACTCGAATTGAAATGGAACCGCTGGAATTCAGCTGAAGAAAAAGATGTCATGTAGCATGAAAGACATCGGCACTCAGCTGCAGATCTGCGGGACAGAGAGCGCCGCGACCCAGACACACGCCACAGCCGGGGCAGAGAGCACTCCAGGCCTCTTGGACAGAGACACACAGCTAACGTTAGCCACACTGGTCACACTGCAGCTATCACCACCACGGAAAGTTATTGAAGTTCATTCCCACTCCGCAGCCAATGGCCGCTGTCACCTCCTTTTCATATACTGATGACGAGTTTCCAAGATGGCACACGGTTCCACAAGGGAGCGGTGAGGCCGTCCTGTCGGAGAGATAGCGTTTTGCTGTCCGTCTCTTCTTTTCGTCTGAGTAAGTCCTCATTTTCACTGTGAGGCTTACTTGCTGGAACCCCTGGTTGTGTAATCACTGGAGTGGGCTGAGCAGTGGATGGTATCCTCCTCGAGCTGCAGCAACCCCTGGAAAACAACCCCCGACTGACTTGACGGAGACTTGGACTGGACTTGACTGGACTCATTGAGAGGTGACTCTGGGTATCTGTGAGTGTATTTTAGTTTTCTTTTCTTTTGCCTTCCTTCTTCTTTTTGGGGGGAAAAATTAATTGAGCTCAACTGTTGTCTTTTTTGAATCAAGTGAATTGTTTTATTTTTACACTGAACTGAATCAAATTGAGCTGAACTGTGAGCAGGAAGTGCCTTTTGTTTTGGGATTTTCTGCGGGAAAATACAGACTGGATTTTTGGGTTTTCTGGAAGGGACTGTTTCTCTGATTTCTCTGTTGCTGTTTTTGTGGTCTGTGATTGTGGTGTTGTGTTGTTTGTGGCTTTGTTTGCTTGTGGTTGTGTATTATTACAGAGTTTTTGTTTACTTGCTCTGATTTGGATTCTTTATGTGCGGTTGGCAAACTCAGAACAAAATACTGACTCACACCCTGATGTATTGCTAGGCGCTGACCTAACTGGCACCCCGACAATTCCCAGTCAGACTGTTACAAAACATGTAATATGAAGTAATAAAAAAAATAAAAAATACAAATATTTAGCAGAAATGTTGCTTAAAAGTGGATTTTCTGACACATCCAACCAACATTCAAGTGCTTATAGAAAAGAATTAATGAAGTTGGAAGGTACAGAATGTGTAATATGTATTACACATTTTTCTTTTAAGGAGCAGAGCTGGTTTCAGCTCAGCAGTCGGCCTCACATTAAACTTCTGTCAAGCTCATTTGTCTAAAAAAAGGAGAGCAGAATTAATTAAAGTCTTACATTAAGTGCTGCAGCTTTCCAACCTCCAGCTGTCTTTAGACATTTTATGACTGGAGGGATGATGTTATTGTTCTCTCTTTAAAGTTTTCATGCATATTTGTTTATGCTTGCCACATTTTACTTCTTTTCTCCAATGTAAAAGAAGCTTGTTTGGCTTTCATTCTCCATGTGCTCGGAGGTAAATGGATGCTGTCCAGCTCAGTAAATAGGACACATTTGTCACTGTGTGGAAAACAGTGGTTCCCCGAGTTTTGGACGTAAACTGGGCTGGTCAGACTGCTCTTTAAAATCCATATTTATGAGGCCCGGTGCACTGAGACACTGTGCCCAGTGGCAACCTGGTCTGCATGCGCACAGAGGTGTGTGTGCGCAGCTGGATTGATGAGCATCAGTTGTTTGTGCACACACAGATGCATTAGCAGCACCACAACAAACGTTTAGCAGGTGATTAACAGACTGAGAAGTGGACAGGATTTACATGAGTGAATACCAAAACTGCAGACTTGTGAGTTGACATTTGAAGTGAATGGACGGTGGTTTCAATGGGCAAAATGTGACTTTTTATCAGCATTCAGACGTGACAGACCTGCAGTAAGTTGGGGTTGCATGACGACATGACTTGAGACTTAAACCACCAAAAGTGTGGCATCTCACAACATATTCACACACAAAAAGCACCATAAATTACAATTTAATACCGTGAGCAATATATGTCGGAAAGCATTTATTTAGATTAGTGCAACTTATAAATGAACCTAAAATGAGCCACAGTGGAAAGACATCGCTGTGATAAATGATGTTTTCCTGCTGCACATTAACTTACCTGAACAGAGCCGGCACAGATCATCTCCATGCTGTCACGTTAATTAGCACCTGGATAATTGGATGTAATTACATTACATCTGTGAATTCACACTTTTACATACATCGGAAGAACAAGCTTCACACTTAATGTGAGGAGAATTTTATGAATGAAAATGGGACACAGACAGAGGAAAAGAAAATGGGAGGAAGACAGACCAGACACACTCAGACACATACTATATATAGATTATATATAGTCGCTGTTATTAGCCTAGACCTGCACTGAAATGCCCCTTACAGTTAGCAGGCAAGCTGAAAAGTGAGCATGTGTAGTCTAGAATACGTTAATCTAACAAGTAACATTTTGGTTTTTGGTGGCAACATCATGGTTAGAACAGTCATTCTAACCATGATTTACTAACCATCTTCACTCACAGACATATATAGTTCAGGGTTCAAATGAAAGTGGAGACCTGTTTTTGTGTGCACACAGTGGGCTGCTCTTTGTTCATCTGAAAATAAAATAGAGAATCAAAAGTGAAACATTTTGAAAAATACTCACTCAAATGCCTAGAATGTCCAGTAGGGGGCAATAAAGCACTCAACTTCCTTTTCCCACATTAATGAGCGCGTTTCTATCATCTGTTGTGTAGATGTACCTGCCGTTTTTCACCATCTGACCAATGTTTGCTGAGATGTAAGCTAGCTCTAGCCTCAGTCTTTTAGCATTAACGTTATATCATGTACTCAGCTGTCAGGTAACTTTACATTTACACTTTCACGGTGTTGTTGTCAGACATCAGCTGGAGACTTCTCAGCTGACTCAAGGAGTTAGCAGTAGCTTACATCAGCCAGCAACACTTATGAATTCTGCTTGTGAGTCATTATTTTAACCGACAAAATCCACCGTCGTCAGCTAGAAATGAGAAGCTGCTTTTGTTTTGTCTCTAAGGATTCAAAAAGGATTCAACCTCATGTTTCAACAATTACTCCCAATTTCGATCTTATATTTGCCACCGTTATAATGCAGTGTGAAAATGGAAAGTTTGGCAGGCTTAGCAACAGTAACAAAGGAGGACGGGGCTTAGCAAAGGGTCAGTTGTGCCCAGCAATAATTTTGATCAAAAATTAAAATCTAACAACTGTTGTCTGTCAGCGTCTAGTCAATGTTTAGTGTAAATGTCATCAGTATTATTATACCTCACATTGGTTTTGCACAAACTCGTCCTCCTCAGAGACTGAGAGATGGAGACAGAAATGGAACTAAGAGAAAGAAACAAATTTCATACTTAGTGAAAAGTTTGAAGTTTAGTTTGCCATTGATGTAAACACCGCCTCCAGTACAACAACAGAGACTGAAATAGTATTTGTCTCAATTATTTTTCTCTTTGCTCATCATTGGACATTAATAACAGCCACTGTTTATTCATAATGTTGTGGGTCAGTCACACAACACCAAAACTTCTTTGTCAGAGTTCCATCTTTTTGTTTCTTTGTCTTTCTTGATTGTTATAAGTGATTTCATAAATTGTACATAAATTATTTGATTCAGAGATCTGAGAGTATATCAAATGTCTAATGGACTTTATGGGAGCCCATTTAAAGGAGCAATCTGTAATTTATTTACTGTAAAAAATCATTTATTGACTATGCACCCCCCCCTCCTTGAAATTTGTATTTCGGGCTGTTTCACATTAATTACAGAGATAATATTAGCTGAATGACTAAGTATCTGTTTATGAGTGGTAAGAAATATCTTTTAGAAGGCATAGATGTTTATAACTCATAAATGAAGTCAAATGTTAGTTGAGTTTGGCAGGCAGTGAGACAGGCAGCCACTGAAACTCATTGTCAAGTGTGTATTTTTGTAACGGTGGGCTTTTGATTTCAGGATAACAGGCTTAACTTTAAGTGTACAGAAAACTGACAGTTATAAACAGCTGATCAACTTACAGTGTCAGACTCATCCACGCTTGTTATTATCAATTTATGATGTTGCACTTGTCTTGCGCTTCTGCATTGCTCCTGCAGCCTGCCTGAGCTTCCTCGACTCTGGAGAGCAGGGGAGAAAAAAAGACAACTTGATTAAATCATAGACTGTCTATTAAATATAATTTTCAACCTATTTAATAGACAGTCTGTGGCTCCAGCTACCTATTTGGGCTGCAGTACTTATTTTTGGATGCACAGTTGTTACATATTGCTCCTTTAAAGTGAGCACAAATTGTTAACCTGAGTTTATGATCCAATTATAAAGACAAGAGAAGCACCAAAGCAAGAGAACAAAGACAACAAGTTGATTTAATAGACTTATTTCATTCAGATCATGTCATGTCTGTGATTCTGTAATTCATGCCTACAAATGAGAAAACTGTTGCAATCAACTAATGACAACAAGAACAACAACAACAACAGATCACTCTGTTCTCAATTTGCACGCTTGTTTATCACATCCATCATCCCCCCCGTCTTCATCAAGCTATTGTTGTTGGTTCCATCACATCACAGGCGACACTCCCTCAATCTCTTCTCAGCCTCATCTCTGTCTGTCTCTTATACACATCTAGATGTGTATAAGAGACAGGCTGGAGACTCAAGGAGTTAGCAGTAGCTTACATCAGCCAGCAACACTTATGAATTCTGCTTGTGAGTCATTATTTTAACCGACAAAATCCACCGTCGTCAGCTAGAAATGAGAAGCTGCTTTTGTTTTGTCTCTAAGGATTCAAAAAGGATTCAACCTCATGTTTCAACAATTACTCCCAATTTCGATCTTATATTTGCCACCGTTATAATGCAGTGTGAAAATGGAAAGTTTGGCAGGCTTAGCAACAGTAACAAAGGAGGACGGGGCTTAGCAAAGGGTCAGTTGTGCCCAGCAATAATTTTGATCAAAAATTAAAATCTAACAACTGTTGTCTGTCAGCGTCTAGTCAATGTTTAGTGTAAATGTCATCAGTATTATTATACCTCACATTGGTTTTGCACAAACTCGTCCTCCTCAGAGACGGAGAGATGGAGACAGAAATGGAACTAAGAGAAAGAAACAAATTTCATACTTAGTGAAAAGTTTGAAGTTTAGTTTGCCATTGATGTAAACACCGCCTCCAGTACAACAGAGACTGAAATAGTATTTGTCTTAATTATTTTTCTCTTTGCTCATCATTGGACATTAATAACAGCCACTGTTTATTTATAATGTTGTGGGTCAGTCATCATGGCCCAGTCATACAACACCAAAACTTCTTTGTCAGAGTTCCATCTTTTTGTTTCTTTGTCTTTCTTGATTGTTATAAGTGATTTCATAAATTGTAAATAAATTATTTGATTCAGAGATCTGAGAGTATATCAAATGTCTAATGGACTTTATGGGAGCCCATTTAAAGGAGCAATCTGTAAGAAAACTGACAGTTATAAACAGCTGATCAACTTACAGTGTCAGACTCATCCACGCTTGTTATTATCAATTTATGATGTTGCACTTGTCTTGCGCTTCTGCATTGCTCCTGCAGCCTGCCTGAGCTTCCTCGACTCTGGAGAGCAGGGGAGAAAAAAAGACAACTTGATTAAATCATAGACTGTCTATTAAATATAATTTTCAACCTATTTAATAGACAGTCTGTGGCTCCAGCTACCTATTTGGGCAGCAGTACTTATTTTTGGATGCACAGTTGTTACATATTGCTCCTTTAAAGTGAGCACAAATTGTTAACCTGAGTTTATGATCCAATTATAAAGACAAGAGAAGCACCAAAGCAAGAGAACAAAGACAACAAGTTGATTTAATAGACTTATTTCATTCAGATCATGTCATGTCTGTGATTCTGTAATTCATGCCTACAAATGAGAAAACTGTTGCAATCAACTAATGACAACAAGAACAACAACAACAACAGATCACTCTGTTCTCAATTTGCACGCTTGTTTATCACATCCATCATCCCCCCCGTCTTCATCAAGCTATTGTTGTTGGTTCCATCACATCACAGGCGACACTCCCTCAATCTCTTCTCAGCCTCGTCTCTGTTACCTTTAATATGCTCCTGTACTGATTCTTTCCTTGATCGACACTGTAGATTACAGAATTCTGGTTCTTGAAAATTTCAATTTGTTTGTTTTTTGTGATTTTGTTTGAAGCTGTGAGCCTCATCATGAAGTTACTTTTAGAGTAACACAATTTGTCTGATTGCTGTAATTTCTCCTGCCAGCTTGTTTGGGAAAATTTGAAACCCGTGCCCTGAATTTGAGCATCCGGTGCAGAGAAACAAAATAATCAGAGTTGCAGCAACTAAAGATAAGAAGCAAATAAGCAGCATGATTGTAGAAAATATGCTAAATTTGTATTGTTATGATGCACAGTCTGTCCTGCAGCTGGTAGCTCCTTCAAATTTTGCTTCTTTTATCTGTCAATCTGTTATTTTTTCAGTTTTATTGCTAAAATAAATATCACCAGAAATGTACTCACTGGCATAGGGTTTGGATTAAAGTTTCAACACCCAGCCAGATCAAATGGACGCACCGCTTTGGACCATTCCAGGAGGAGAGGAGAGGAGAGGAGGAGAGTGGGGATAAGAGCCATGCTGCTCCTGGCTAATGTGAAACTGATGAAACGGGACTCAGGCCGGCCAAGCAACAGGAAAGAGACTGTTGTGAGGTGACAGGGCGCAACACACAAGACACCAGCAGGACGAGGGGACGAGGACTCTGTGTTTACATCTATGATGCTTTGTGCTCAAACACTGTTAAAGTTGATGGACAATGTTTCCCAGGTGACAAACTCTTTATGTGAAGATGTCACCGTATTATCATCATCTTGTTGCTGCTGTTTACATTCAACCTGACCAATTATTACTGTTTGTATAAATCTATATGTACATAACTGTATGTACTATTTTATTTTATATTTTATCCTATTCTACTCTGAATTGAATCCCTCAATCATCTGTACATACTGTATGTTGTATGTGTGTAGTATGAAGGAACTACAACTCACTTTTTGTTGTGCAACCCAGAGTTGTGTTATCATAAATGACCTTGAATTGATATAGCCAGTAACCTAATTAGTTCAAGACCATTTAGCAACACCTACACCGATTCTCATATATTTTGATAGTTGAATGAATTAAAAAATGGCTGTAAACAAATATAAATGTTTTTATGTTCATTTGTCATATAAAACCTCTCCTGAGACCTACTTTTTCATAGAAAACATTGATGTTAACTTGTGTGTTTCAAAAAATGATTTTTCTCATATTCTGATTGTGCTTGTTTAGTATAATTATTTTTGTATTTTGTATGTGCGTCCATGTACTTTGCACTTTCATCTGCTCTAAATGTTCTTTTAAATGTGTTTAAATGTTCTTTTATCAGCATTCTATCTGCCGTGTATGAGATCCTCATACAGTATATGAAACCTTAGCTCATGTATAGTTTATATGGATACCTTACTTATACTTTACTTTAATTATTCATGCTTTGTATGAACTTAATTTTCCTATCCATGTTGTACTTTAATGTTTGAACTCATTTTTTCCTTTTATTTTCCTTTTATCTTGGCCTATGCACAGGCCCAAGGCTTTTTGATTATGTGCTCTGATGCTCCTAATTCTGGATTTAAGAGGGGGGGATTTTGTGGGTCTCTGTTTCTTTTTTAAATTCTTGTTCTGTACATCTTTTAATATGAAAAGCACTTTGTGCTTAAGATTGAAAAGAACTACATAAATAAAATAATTATTATTTTTATTTTTAAATAAACAATAAAATAATAATAAAATACATTTTAAGATAAGTCATGGTTTATTTTTTACATTAATAAAATAAAAATTGCAAACCATGATGAAGATAAGTTCAGTTCATGAAGGTTCAGTCTCTGACCACTTACATTTAAATTTAATAAATTCAAAGGCAGCAATTTCAGGACACATTGGGGTTCACGGTCGCACGAACAAATTTTGTGGCATTCATCAGTACTTTCGTACCTCTCGTTTGTCCTTAGGTAAGATTAAAAGTAAAGAAAGCGTCAGACCACACTTAGCGTTTTGTGCTGTGAAATGTCACTAAGAAAAAGTTATTTTCTTAATGAGAATACAGAAGAAAAATGGCATAGCACTATTTAAAGATTTAATCATTTTCAATGCTTAAAGATGGATTAGGTTACTGAGACAGATTCCGCAAAACCTGGATGTCCTGGAGCTCTGGAACCTCAGCTTAGATGGGTGCGTAGCAACAGTCCGACTACCCAATACTCCGACTACCCATTTCTCCGACCGCCCATTACTCCGACCATGGCTAAACAGAATATAGCGATAGGCGCGGGTGGGTGGCAACGTCCACATCCCACCACTCCGACATGGGCCTCTAAATTTCTAAATGGCAACACTTAATGTTCTATCAAACATCCTGCCATTCCGACAATTCCTTTTGTCCCCAAAAGACTTTGATATCCTGCTTGCCCTTGTTTGTCTTGTCCAGTGCAGCTCCACATTAACAGAAGTACACCGACCGGATATTTAAACCCTTTTCAGATCTATCAAACTGTGCTTACGCACAACTCGCCGCAATTTACCTCATATTTCGCCCTCTACACGGCCAAACCAAATATGGTCAATGCAAATCAGCACCTGTGCATATAAAGTAGCCATGTGCGCTCT
>JAJHUR010094633.1:0-31771 GCA_027495735.1 Lutjanus campechanus | reverse complement strand
TAGTCGTGGTAGTAACGGATGGTTTTGATGTTATGACTGTTGTTTCTGGGCCTGTTGTTGTGACACCTGGCTTGGTGGTTGTAGTTTCAACAACAGCTGTGGTCGAGGTTGTAACTGGGCCAGTGGTGACTTTAGGTGGTTTTGTTGTCTCAACTGTTGCACTTGTTGCCTCTGATGCAGTTGTTTCTACAGGTGTACCTGTTGTTCCCTTAGTTGTTGTTAAAGGTGCTTTAGTGGTTGTGGTGGTAACAGATGGTTTTGATGTTATGACTGTTGTTTCTGGGCCTGTTGTTGTGACACCTGGCTTGGTGGTTGTAGTTTCAACAACAGCTGTGGTCGAGGTTGTAACTGGGCCAGTGGTGACTTTAGGTGGTTTTGTTGTCTCAACTGTTGCACTTGTTGCCTCTGATGCAGTTGTTTCTACAGGTGTACCTGTTGTTCCCTTAGTTGTTGTTGAAGGTGCTTTAGTGGTCGTGGTAGTAACAGATGGTTTTGATGTTATGACTGTTGTTTCTGGGCCTGTTGTTGTGACACCTGGCTTGGTGGTTGTAGTTTCAACAACAGCTGTGGTCGAGGTTGTAACTGGGCCAGTGGTGACTTTAGGTGGTTTTGTTGTCTCAACTGTTGCACTTGTTGCCTCTGATGCAGTTGTTTCTACAGGTGTACCTGTTGTTCCCTTAGTTGTTGTTGCAGGTGCTTTAGTGGTTGTGGTGGTAACAGATGGTTTTGATGTTATGACTGTTGTTTCTGGGCCTGTTGTTGTGACACCTGGCTTGGTGGTTGTAGTTTCAACAACAGCAGTGGTCGAGGTTGTAACTGGGCCAGTGGTGACTTTAGGTGGTTTTGTTGTCTCAACTGTTGCACTTGTTGCCTCTGATGCCGTTGTTTCTACAGCTGTACCTGTTGTTCCCTTTGTTGTTGTTGAAATTTCTGTTGTACCTGTAGTTGTTGTTTCTGTGGTTAGAGTTGAAGCGACAGCAGTTGTTCCGTTGACAACAGCTCCTGTTGCATGAGTTGTTTTTCGTGGCGTTGCTGTGACTACAATAATTGTTGTTTCTGGGCCTGTTGTTGTGACACCCGACACTGTGCTTGTAGTTTCAACAACAGCTGTGGTTGAGGTTGTAACTGGGCCAGTGGTGCCTTTTCTAGGTGGTGCTGTTGTCTCAACTGTTGAAGTTGTTTCTACTGGTGTACCTGTTGTTCCCTTAGTTGTTGTTGAAGGTGCTTTAGTAGTTGTGGTAGTAACAGATGGTTTTGATGTTATGACTGTTGTTTCTGGGCCTGTTGTTGTGACAACTGGCTTGGTGGTTGTAGTTTCAACAACAGCTGTGGTCAAGGTTGTAACTGGGCCAGTGGTGACTTTAGGTGGTTTTGTTGTCTCAACTGTTGCACTTGTTGCCTCTGATGCAGTTGTTTCTACAGGTGTACCTGTTGTTCCCTTAGTTGTTGTTGCAGGTGCTTTAGTGGTTGTGGTGGTAACGGATGGTTTTGATGTTATGACTGTTGTTTCTGGGCCTGTTGTTGTGACACCTGGCTTGGTGGTTGTAGTTTCAACAACCGCAGTGGTCGAGGTTGTAACTGGGCCAGTGGTGACTTTAGGTGGTTTTGTTGTCTCAACTGTTGCACTTGTTGCCTCTGATGCAGTTGTTTCTACAGGTGTACCTGTTGTTCCCTTAGTTGTTGTTGAAGGTGCTTTAGTGGTCGTGGTAGTAATAGATGGTTTTGATGTTATGACTGTTGTTTCTGGGCCTGTTGTTGTGACAATTGGCTTGGTGGTTGTAGTTTCAACAACAGCTGTGGTCGTAATCCCTGAGATAAAATAAGACATAGTAAGCACTATATATAGTTAATAAAGTGTTAAAGTATCATATGTGTTTGTACCCAATGTTCTTTATTGTAATGTATTGAAATGTTGACAAAAAAGCAGGATCAGCCATATTGATGGGCAGATTTTCATACCTGGAGTTGTTTTCCCAACTGTACTGAATGTAAAGGGGGTTGTTGTAGGGGCCTGTGTGGTGGTAGTTAAGCATTTGTATGTCGTCCTGTTTATCTCCCCATTGGCCCCACACACAGCTGTGATGCAGGTTCCCAGGCCATCTGTGGTGTTGTAGATGGTTTCCCCATATTTGTAGGTTTTTCCATTAACAAAGCATGTACAATCTGCAGATCGAGAGTATCATCTTAAATTTTACATATATACATTTTATGTGTGTAAAATAAATGGACAGTTTAATAAACCAACTAACTGTCAGTGTATATGTGTACTTACAGCTCACATTGTAGCTGCATACTATTCCAGAGATTGCGCAGGAGCTTTGAAATAGAAGGAAATTGTGGTCATTTCATTGCTCTTTCATACATAGTTTTCTATTCAAAAATGTTAATTATACCATAACATTTTCCCATTACCATGTTTGTATTCAACCCAAATACATCAACTCTTTCTCATGCCATGAGCGACCACAATTTTATCATGTGAAACAAATCACCAAATGTTCTGTACCGTATATTTGCAGTATGTCTCTGTATTTGTTTGTGTTTTCTGTATTTGCAGCATTTTTTCTATATGCTGTGCATGGATGTTGTGACTATTTGCATGTGTTATGTTGCAGTGTTGCAGTTCGCAGGGCCAGCATACTTTCATGGATTCTTGTGTCCACACAGTGAATTATTCTGAACTTAATATTTAGTTGCAGCTTCAAATTTGGCCACAGAACTTATTTGTCCCCTATTTTGAGATACACTATAATAAAGGGACTTTAAAATCTTATTACCATGAGTGACAGAACGAAAGTCTGTTTTCAATTATTGTTAAATGATGTTTCATATAAATGTAGCTGTTGTGGCTATCTGAGGTATGCTAACTTCATACTTTATACCACCTCCTTTGTAGAAATTTGAGTAAATGAGGACTCACAAAGCAGGGCAGCAGTAATAGCACAGTTCATTTTCTACACTGCTGCTACAAGATGGTATAGTGGTATAAGATTTGTAATCGACTTTTAAATACTCAACATGTCAAGAATTACATAATCTGTATATAACAACATAGTGTGGACTGATGTAGGGAAGGGAGTGTTAACCATAGCAGAGG
Organism: Lutjanus campechanus; assembly: GCA_027495735.1. Classification (NCBI taxonomy): domain Eukaryota; kingdom Metazoa; phylum Chordata; class Actinopteri; order Lutjaniformes; family Lutjanidae; genus Lutjanus; species Lutjanus campechanus. The sequence goes on along the minus strand of JAJHUR010094633.1, from coordinate 28,674 downwards.
GATTAAAAGACATAATAGTAACCATATATTATTAAAAATTTTCCTCAAACCAAATTGTTATAAAATTAGCCATTAAATCCCTACAATCCTGCGAAACGCCCTTTGGCTAACCTGGGAATATAATTTAATATCTGCATCAATTAATGAAATCAGTGACTGTGAGATCCTTCCCTTTTTTGGACAATAGAGAGATTAAAGCAATATTCATGGTGCCATATTAACAAATCCTTACTAAAATCCTCTCTATGAGACATACCAAGTATAACAGTTGTTGGATGGAACCTTATCCCCGATACTGTAATGGGTGCCTTTGTCATCATAGCAGCCACATTGGTTCCAGGGGACGCACTTCATGGTGTCTTCATCAAAGTAGGGACTGGTTGGTGGACACTGTGGATAGCAGCCTGCAGAACCATTAAGAACATTTTGATTAACCTCAGTAGAAATACAAGTATAGCAAAATGCTAAACTGCTGCATTCATAATTGTTTTATCTACCATGCCTCACCTATTCAATCACTCACACACGCACACACACACGAGTGAGCTACCATGCAAGGAGATGGCTTTACCCTTGGGAGTAGGGATGTTAATGATTAACCATTAATCAATTAATCACTGTTAAGAATTGAACCGATCATGTTTTTTGTACCATATCTCCAGAGTTCACAGGCTTTCTCACGGTTTGGTCTGCCTCATAGTCCTGAAAATTATTAATTACTGCGAAGTAATTAATAATTTGACTGCATGACTGTGTGATCACAATAAAGTTGCCCATTACCGTTTACCTTTAATTGCACCCCATTTGACACTGTTTTTGTTGAATAAGGACAGACAGGCAAGAAAAGCCATTTTGAATGAGAACCTTATTGTTTTATTATGTTTATTTAATTTCTTCATGCTTCATGAATTAACGTTTCACATAACTAATGTGCCACTGAAATTATTTAAATATAACTTAAACTGTGCTTTGTATTTTATTAATTATTAATAATTAATTGATTCATTTACCATTAATTTGTTCAACCATTGGTTAAGGAAAATGCACAATATTTGCAACCCCACTCAGGCGCAATTTCGGGTTCAAGCCAAGAACATTTCAACATATTAGCAGGAGGAGCTGAGGACTGAACCGCCAACCCAGTGATCAGTGGAGAACCTGCTTTACCTCCTACACCACAGCCACCCCATTTAATATAGCCCTCACAGCATTTCAGAATTAGTTCTCCAGTAATAATAAGCAGTAATTGCTGGTTTATTGCATAAATGCAGCAGAACAACTGCACAGCATGATTTTCTCTTGTTTACCCATTGGATGAGCCACACATTGACCAGAAATTGACCAGAAAAGGATTTAAAATGTTCCATCATTTTTACTTTTTTTTTTTTTTTGCTTTGGTCTGTGGCTTTAAGGGGGAAAATTCACCACTTTTTATGTGGATATCAAATCAGTGTTGTAAAACTAGAGGGCTGAAGCTATACATTCTTCAGTGTGTCCTATATAGACCAAGAGAGCTGAGTTCTCTTGCCTGCAGAGCCATGCTGGCTCTACCCATGTGTACCAGGATGCACGCAAGCTTTTGACCCCCACACCCACATTGCCGTGTGTCCTTAACCTTCAGCTATTACTTTGTTGGCCAAAACATAGCATTAGGTGACACAAATACTCATCCAGTATGAACCCCTGGCTATGCAGAGGTGGAGACTGGAAATCCAAGGTGAAATCAAACAAATATAAGTGTTGCTCTTTCTGTATCCAGTGATCTCACTGGAAGCAGGAACACAGAGGAATTATTGCTTCAATTGACTACATCTGCCATTAACACTGACTGGACATCCACATAAAAACCAGGGAAGGTTAGAGGTTAATTTATCTCCTTATTCACACAGATGCAAAACGAATGAATTAAAATGCAAAACAAACTAACCCAAAGAAATTAAAACTGAATCCCGGATTCATTGGTTTGAATCACAAGTTTTGCAAGCGCAGCCATCAAAACGAAACAGAACATGTCTAAATACTGGATGAAAAGAATATATGACCAATGTTTTTTAAAAGGTCAGTCCATCAGTTGACCTGAGCTGCACCAAACGCCTGGCCTTAAAACACAGATTCTACTTGTCAAGAAAATGACATGCCAAAAGATCTGTCTAATGTACCTTCCACTGCAGTGATGAGGTCAGAACAGTTTCCTGTTGGATTTCTACAAGTCTTCATGCAGTCAGCTCCACAAGGCTTGTAGTGCCACGCACAGCCGCCAGGGGTGTTATAGTAGTCACAGAAAATAGCTGCAAGAGGCAAAATAAGTTCTGTATGTCATTGCTCTTGTTCTGAAAGTCAGGGTGTTACTTAATATGACAAATAAATTTAAATCTGCTGGCTAAAGATACGATCAATGATTCTGTTTAGTGCCTGACAGCACCTCTAAATCCTAAAACTCTGTGTCTCAGACTCTGTGTGATGGTGGCCAAACTTACGGCACAGCTTTGGAGTTCTCCATTTAACGCATGCCCCAGCTTCATTACACGCTTTGGCATAGGCTGCCACAGCAGTGCAGAGACACTCACAGTCCCCACCGGTGTCACAAGCACAAGAGTCTCTCACACAAGAGTCAAAGTATGGACCAGGATCAACCTTGAACACATAATAATGTTCCGTTTAGCAAAATATCAAAGGTCAAGGGTAACAAAGCACCCACACAGGAGTTGAAAACATTCAAAACTAACAATGCCCACTGATACCATAGGTATAAAAATGTGCTATTATAATCATCTTTAATTGAAAATTAGTTTTTTTAATGAAAATGTTGGCCCTTCAAAGTTCCAGATTTCCATCAATGTTTGTGTATCCATGTTGCCACAGTTACCTGTGAATGACAGTTCTGGAAGGTGACGCTGGTGATGACACTACACTGTTTCTGGGCCCAGGCTGCTCGGTAGCTGTTGGAGGTACAGGGATCACTGACCAGCTGGGCGTTTGTGCAGCTGGATGAAACCTTCCAACTGTTACCAAATTCCAGAACGTCTGTGACTCTCTCCTGGGAGCGTGAGGTGAAGTCATTTTTACTGTTGCCGTCGTAGTTTCCACACAGGCCGCAGACTTTACCCTGAGAGGGAGAAACCCAATGATTGTTGTCAATGAAGTATTCTTCACATCACAAGCGTAATCAGTTTGGCCTTTTCATTTTATACCTTCACAGTGCAGTTTAGAAAGTACTGACAGTGTTGTGTGTAATATTTACCAAACCCACAGCAACTGTGTCCTATGTTACATTTAACTTTGTCTTGTCTTTAACAGAAGCACAAAGAGCTGCCGCAAATTTTACTCTTCTTTTAGCTCTGTTTTGCCTCTACTAACTCTGATGCCCTGAGGAAACTGCAAAATATAAGTCCGCACACCAGAAACTGCTCCTTTGAGGATTTTTTAATGGTATTAAAAAATACCATTAAACCATCAACAGACATGTCTGATGAAGGACTGGTGCCTGAAACGTCACACGTGGTGATACCATTAAAAAATCCTCAAAGGAGCAGTTTCTGGTGTGCGGACTTATGTTTTGTACTTTTGTATCTGTTCTTCTGTCCAGCACTCAGCACTCATCGTTTTTGGATGTGCGTGCTGCTTTTTGTAGCTACAGTTTGCCCTGAGGAAATTATCCTGTGCTTAAGTTAAATGCAGTCTTCACTAACTCAAACCTTTTTCTGGGTTGATAAGAGCAGCCAACACCCAATCATACTGTAAATGTGTGGGGGTGAAACAAATAATATGCTTAAAAAAACACCCCCTTTTGCATAGATATACTATATGTGTTAATCAATATGCTGAAGGAACACTGTGTAAGATTTATACCAATTACCATATTGATATACTGTAATATGGCAGAAGTGAATTATAAGAATCATAAGAATGTTTTCATCAGTGTATTAATGCCTGAAAATAAGAATCATTGTGTTTTTGTAACCTTAGAATGAGCCCTTTATCTCTACAGAGGCCCCAGGTCCTCTTAGATGGAGGCTGCCATGTTGATCTGCAATGTTTCTAGAGTAGCCCAGAATGAACAAACCAAACACTCGCTCTAGACAGGGCCTCTTCCCGGAGTTTCATCAACACTTAAGTTCTCCTGCAATCTGCAAGCTAACCACTAGATGACGTTAAAACCCACACTGGTCTTTCAATCAAAAACTTTGATTAAGTGGCATTGTGGGACAAAAGTCCTGATGTGTCTGTGAAGATTCCCATGGTGTAAGAATAAGCTGGACTGAACTGAACTGACTGAACCAAGAATATTCTTTGTGAAAAAGAAAGCTGTCAATCAAGACATGCAGACTTGATTGTTTACCTGGAACTCTGGGCTGAGTTTAATGAAAAGACTGGTCTTCTGGTCCCACATGAGCACAAGTCCTTTCTTGATAGACACCACCAGGTAAATGCCCATCTTGCGAATCTGAGCAGGGAGCACTTTGTTGCTTCCTTTTACCACATGGAAGTTGTCGTCTTTAAGTTGGAATTCATTGTCCTGTGGGTCAAAATTAAATGAACATACATTTTATTACTGCACCATTTAAGTGAGGTAAAAGAAGTAATCATTTGTAATTACATGTTTTTCTCCAGTTGAAAAGTCACGTGATGTATTCATGTTATACTGTGAAAAGGAACTTTGGTTTCCTGACAGCTGTAAAGCAACTGATAGAAACTGAATGTCAAACAGTGACTGGCAGGGTCACTGAATGAGAATGTCTGCACAGACTCCACATGACTACTATATACTATATTATGGGCATCGGTATCATAGCAGCATCATGAGATGATGAATTGTGGTAGCAAATTAGTTTCAGTTTAATTTGACTCTAATTTGCATGTTCCCAATTCTTTTAATATTGGTGACTTAGCAAAGGCATTACAAGGCTGATCAAACATAAATTCCTAAAAGGCTCCAGCCCTAGTGATTGTCATTTAAGTCACAATCCTAGTCATCAATCAACATCAATATCAGTTTGATATTCTGATCTAGTATTTGAGGCAGAACATGTGGACAGTGTTGTGTTGTGTTTACCCCCAGGAATATCTTGATTGTCTTGGAGCAGGTGGTTCCTGTGGTTCCACAAGGAACATTCTCAGTGATTATTCTGAAGGTGCCATTACCCTGACCAGTGTTGCAGTAGTCCTGAGAAAGGCACAGACACAACATGTAATTACTGGACACCATTTAAAGGTATAATGCTTAATACAACTTTAATGCAATATCCATTGAATGTATTCCCATACTCAGTAAAATATTTGAGGGGGGATGCCATCCCCCTTGTTAGCAAAATCACCAAAATGTATCCCCTTGTTAACCTGTCATCCCTCTCTCCATCCCCTAGGATCAGAGAGTGCTGAATGTTAGTATAGTCTGCCTAACTCATTTATCATTTATCTGATTGAGGTTTGTGGAAGCAGTGGAATGGTCTATGGTCTCTGAAATGCACTGTAAACAGATTCATATGTTGCTCTTCTTCTACATTCGCTGTTACTATGTTGCCAAATCGACCATGGCTAACATTTTAAATCACTATACATCTGTTCCACTTTACCTGCAGGAGGGTGTATCCACATTGTCCACTGAAGGTAAACCTCTTATCATCAAATGTGACGTAGTGACCCTCACCATAGATCCCACAAACTGCATCACACACTTTGGTGGTACATGTGAACTTCCTGCCTCTGCAGACACTGGGTAGACACACAGCAGACACAAACTTTTAATAATATAAACCTGTGCAGAAAAATCGTTAAGTAACATTTTAATATCTATGCAGGGCATGTTTCGGGGACGTTGTTTGTTAAAGAATCATCAGCAGAATTGTCTGCATTTTTTTGAGCACGCTGGAATACATAAATGCACTTTCACGTCTTTCTAGTATATCCGCTCTCACCACCAGAGGAGCCTGGTTACAGTGAACACAAATCCTAACATAAATCTTTTTTTTAAATTTTTTATTTATTTATTTATTTTTAGATTTATATATGTGAAATGTGTTAGGCTGCTTTACTTTTTTAAATTTCTAAACTTGCTCTGTGCTCAAACAGGAACTCATAACTTCAAATAATTAAAAAATGTGTTAAAAGCCTCAAAATCTAAAACTAACGATACCCACTGATAACATAGGTATAAAATGTGTTATTATAAATGTCTTTGTTTTAAAATAGATTTTTAAATGAAAATATTGGCGCTTTAAAGTTGTGTTTCACATTTCTGTCAACTCAGTCAGATTTTTACAAAAAAATGATTTAATCAGGCATAGAAAGACTTAGCTATATCTTAAGGACCCCGTTTCACTTCCTGGTTTAAAAAAGACGGGAGGCGGGAATACTGCTCAAGCACGGATAAACTCTATTTTTCAACAAATTCATCAAATAATATTGCGATCAGATGTGTCTCAACCATAACCTGTCAACTCTGTAGCCCTTCTCAATCAAAGCTAAATAAGAATTATGGTTTAAATGTGTATTTTGATTAACATTAAGAGAACTCTGAGCAACTTAAAAAAATAAAATGGCTGCTCATTACAACTATGTTGTGAAATAAGACAATGTAACATTTTGTAATTAAAAAAAAAAAAATGTAATCACTAAGAGGTTGACCAGTTAAATAGTTTAATAACCAAGCATCTGGTCTTTTAAAAATATATTTTCCAGCATAATTGAAGAGTAAAAATCAAACCTACCTAAAAATATGGTTTTGTTCCCATTCTCAAGAATGAGTGACTTACAAAAAATACAAAAAGTAGTTATCAAGTCAATATGCAGTCTGAACTCAATATGTAGGGCAACCTCTTTGAAAGGAATGTATAGTGAGGTAATTTCCATGCAGTTAGATATTACACTGGTGTGTATCATGGTGCATTGTACGAACCAGGTGTTGCAATCCACAGTCAGTGTTTGTCCAGGATGGTAGACCTTTCCGTTGTGCAGACATGGACAGCTGGTCTCATTGACACAGCCTCCTGTTCCATCCATAACCAGACCACGAGGGCACATACAGCCTGATGTACAGCCGGTACTTATCTGTGTCCAGACAAAGTGAAGGGCGAAAAGAGGGTGTGAGCCAAACAAGGATTGTGCTTGTAAGTCTGAATGATTGACTTCTGTGTGCACGTGAGTGCTACGCTGAACATACACAAGCCATGTGCAGGGTACCGCAACTCTTCTGACACTCAACCCCAGTGGTCCCAGGTGGAGCAGCGGAGCAGTTGACATAAACCATGGGGGCACGGCATGATTTTGAGTCTGGGTAATAAGTAACAAATTCATGATTAAACATAATATGATCATATCAAAACTGGAACAGTTTTCTCTGATTGGAACTGTAAGAGAATTTAAAATGCTTAGCCACTCACCAGGCCTCTACAATTACTAACAGACAGTCAGTGGGACATGAATTCTAATGGGTTTAACAATTAATTTGATCATTCCAAAATTTTCATTCAACAGTTGAGTGCAATAGCATTCAAACTGTGTATTGTTATTAGAATTACAGGAATATATCCAGAGTATATCCATATGTGTAAACTTACACATTTGTTGTGTCCCTCCTGGGCAGCTGAGAGCTCCTTGTCTGCAGACACTGTGGGAACAGGTATGAGGTGACATGAGAAACACAGTTAACGGCATTTGTCTGCCCCTCTCAATAACATAATGTGATGTTTAGACTGGCTACAATGTCCTCTATCTTACCCTTAGACTGTCCTCTTGTATTTCAAACAAGTTAACATTAGTCACTAAATAACAGTCGTATTGCTGAATTCATGTCATTCCAATGTCATTTACACATATTCTAGTTTGGTTATCCTGAAAAAATTCCCTATTATGTACCAAGTCCACTTTATTCACTTTTCCCCATTTTATTTGAGTGTCTGAATTCAAAGTGTACAATTTATGCTCTCTAATTCCCTAAAATTGCACATAAATATTCTGTTCATCTCAGTTTACTGCTCCCTATGAAGTAAGTAAACTGTTGTGTGTTTATTATTAACTCTTGATACCACACTCCATATTTACCATGTGTAGCTGTATATGCTGATAGCCTGTCCAGCAGGAATGACGGAGTCTTTATAGTAACAGGGGCAGCTTGCTTTGGGCACACACTTCCCGACATCATTCATGTAGGTTCCTTCAGCACAGCCACAGCCGTCCACTGCAGTGAACTTGTCCCGGCAAGAGAAGTCTACTTGGCTGATGGAACGGCAGGTACGACCGCAGGAGGTCATGTTGTAGCTATACACTGTGTCTGCTGGACATGATGCACTAAATTTACCTAGTGGGAGAGATAAGATGAGTGGCAGTATTAGACTGGATCTTCCAGATGAGTCAGATTTTTTATGCGCAACAACACAGTCCTGTCATGCTGTGCTGTGGGGTTTGTTCTCAGTTTCATCTTGTCTGGGCTTGTATTCTTTGGTACTTGTAGGCCTTGTAGACTTGGTGCAGGATGTTTATGAAAAAAAAAAATCGAAATGAGAAAAAAGCAATGTGGTCCTGCAGGCTTAACATAATACCCTTTAAGCATAATGCAATTTAAGAGGTCTGGAAAACCAGGCTTCTGCTCCTCCTCTGGGTTCTATTTTCAGGCTTTAGAAAATCTAGCCTGTGAGACTTTGGCCAATCACAAGATAGTTGATTCCCGAGTCTCATTCTCAAAACATCACTATTTGACAACCTGGAAATGAAAATCATCAATCAACCATTGTTGAGCCACCAATTCGTGTCTGTGATTTGATGACTATGAGACTCAGCAATCAACTCTCTCTCTCCAGAATCACTTACTTCACTTTGTTGGTGTTCCTGTCACAAGGTAGATATTATTCAGTCACTCAGTCATGAGAATTGGGGCTGAACTGTATTTTGAGAGGGGTTATATTTACTCTTCAATCATGCTGGGAAAAATATATTTTAAAAGATCAAACTCTTGGATTATATATTTTTTATTTTATTTTATTTTATTTTTGGTAAGACATGTTTTGTCCCCATTCTCAACAGAGAATACAACAACTTTTTATATGCTGTGCTTGGTTTTTCTAACATTTACCTCACTGAATCATTATTGTTTACTGCTGCAACAAATTAAACCAATAATGTCATTAAATTAAATTAAATATGCTGTTCTTGAATTGTTGATGTTGCATGTGATCAGCTGTTTGTTACAAACCCAACCAAAATGATCCTAGGTGCTTTACTCACCACAGACAGTCTTCCTCCAGCCGTTGATCTGGATTCCTGCCGCTGAACAGGCATAGGCATATGAGGAGACAGCAGCACACATGCAGTCCTCACTTTGGTCACAGTTACAGCTGTCATACATGCAGTTCTGTAAAGAGACACAGTGGGCATGTTAATGAGGGTCCAGTGGTTTAGGTTATTTGTTGTAACAGCTTTGTGTACGCAGACTTACATCTTTGTAATTGGTGGGGCTAACGACAGAGTGGCAAGGAGCAAACACTCCCTTGGGATCCGTTATTTTGGAGCACCAGAACTGGGCATAACTCTCTGAGAAACACAAACATCCAGAATGAAATAGTTATGAAACATCATAAGCCCTGAAAATGGCCTGTTTAACTCTAAAATGTGGTATGGTATAGTTTCATTCATATAGTATGTTTTCATATGATATGATAAACATTGGACAAGAGAGTCTAGCTGTACCTTTGTTGATGCCCTGGGTACAGGGGTGGTACAAGCGTCCTGTGATGTCAGGGCAGTTGGCACTGGTCTTCCATGTGTTGCCAAACGCTGCAGCGGTGCCCTCCACAAGCCCACTGATCACCATGAAGTCATCACTCACTTTGTCATTGAAGTTTCCACACAAACCTGTCAGATAGAGTGACACACATTTTTATACAGGGATAAATGTTTAATGTTTCAAATGTGTAACATTTCAAATCAAAAAATCAAATCCTTAAAACTGAAAGTCCAATCGAATTGTGGATTTGAAGAACGTTGACACTCCTAATAAGGAGACATACCAGAGGTGGTTCCTTTGAGTGACGACTGAGCTGAGATGAAGACCTGCATCGTGGGAGACAGCTGGACTATCACTTGTATGCCCACCTTGGTGTTTATGACGATGTAGAAGGAAGATGGCATGAAGGCAGTCAGCTCCGCTGCAGCGTCAGAGGACAGTGAAAAAATCAATGGCACAGAAACTTCTTCAGTCAGTCATGGAAATATACACATAACTGGTTGCTATTCTAATGTTGATCATTTTTATGTGGGTCTAACTATCTATAACATCAATACTAATTCAAAACTCTTTAAACATGTCCTTTTTTATTCTAGACTTGAGTGGATAGATTAATGCTGTAACGAATAACTCTGAACTGACTCTGAAGGTCCTTTTTTTAAAAGCATTTTCACTGTTCTTATAACATGCTGTGTGTCTGCTGTTATATAATTTGTAGTAACTCACGTGTAAACAGTGGAAGCTGAGAAAGAATCCGGTTCACCATAACACGCCCATTTGACTGGATTTTTAAAACCTGTCAGATTGTGGAAAGGAACATTTTAGATTAGATTATATCAAACAGTAGTGCAACAGCTTTTCAAAATAAATTTTGTATATTTTAAAACACTTTTAAACCTGCTTGGTGAGGTGATATTTGATATTATAAGGTAAAACTCAATTATCACTCTCAAAACAAATTGTGATCAATGCAAAATAGAAAAAGATTGTGTGTGTGTGTGTGTGTGTGTGTGTGTCTTGAGCTTACCACAGAATTGCTGTATAAGGACAGAGTTACAGCTCTGAGGCAGGTCCTGCTGGCACTCAGCCCACACTTAACCAGGTCCACCAGTACAGTGTATGCGGTGCCATTACCCTGCAGCAACACACATTAGGACAAATCACAAACTTTAATGTTGACTGAAAGACTGGTGACAGTAAAATAAAGATACATTAGATAAAATCGCCAACATAAACCAATACTGAACTGAGTTACTGCGCAAACAACGCGTTTAGCCCGTGGCTTCTTCAGGTTCGCTCAGCAGAATCACATGAGCACTCACAGGTGTGATAAATACACATGGGTCACATGACTAATTATCACAGTTATTTCACTTTTCTTTTTCCAACATTTACATTAGACTCATGTCACCAACCACAAACACTGATCTGTTTAACCTCAGCCAATTAAATATTACATTATGTCCATTATGCAGCTCATTCATGACATCCCATCATGCAGCATGGTGATGCCTGTGTCGTTCCCTGTGCATATGGTATAGCAATCCATACTTCTGCTATGTAATGGTTTAACTCTGATGCATGTGGTGGTATACTAGTAGCAGTGCAGATGATGAGGATGAGGATGAGGATGCCCTACCTTAGCCAGAACATAGGAGCAGTCCCCATGGAATGTGTAGATTTTTCCATCAAAGGTGTTGATGTGAGCTCCTCCCTCCACAGAACAGATTCCTGGACAGTCATTCTCTGTACACTTCCACTGGCCTTGCTGACACACACTGTTACATGCAAACACACACATTTTGGTTTTGGGGGACCAACTATTTTGTAACACCAACACTCCCTTTTTCATGTTAAAGGATTTTAAACTAATGGCAGAGGGACATTAGTAAGACTTTTGGACTCCACACTCAACAGGCTAATATGAGTTTCTTAATGGTGACAGCGTATATGTTTATTGATATGCACTTATATGAATTTAAAAAAAAAAAATCAGAACATAATGCAGAAAACTGTTTGGGGTGATTTAGATTTAGCACAATGGGGAACATTTATGAGGACAAGAGGAGCTCCCTGGCAGTGTAAACGCTAAGAAGCTTCTTGTTTTGCAACCTGCACCTGATTGACAGAGTATTAAAATATTCAGCAATTCACTGATACTGAACAGCAGTGATGTTTATTAAACCATTCACTTTATTTTATTTATTTTATGGTATAAGTGGGATAATCAACTTGTAGGTGTGGTTTAAGCAGTTTGAAGTCACTTCGCCTCCACATTGTGCCTTCAAAAAGTTCAACACACACCTACTCGTTGATTATCCCTTACATATCTGACACGTCATCTTACCAGGATCCACAGCTGAAAGAGAAGGACTCTCCAGACTTGTAGACTTTGTTGTTGTGCAGACATGGACACTGAGTCTGTGCAACACAGCCAGTTTTACCGATGTCATCGAAGACCATTCCTGAGGAAGGGAGCAGAGAAATGAATCGTTATTTGTCATGTTCTATGTCAGTGCATGGCATGTGCGTGAGATAGTAAAGTGTAAAGTGTGCGTGGATACCGGCGGGGCAGCTGCAGCCATCGTGGCAGTGGCTGTCACATGTCTGACTGGCCTGAGGGGTGGAGCAGCTGTCAACACATGAACTGGTACACTCTATGAACTCCATGTTGTACGGACATTTCTTGTCTGAGGAGAGAAACACAGTGACAGTGACAGACAAACAATTCTACAAAACATGAGGCAAGCAGCAATGTAACCGCAACAGGGCCAAAACATTCAAATGAACCCTTACAGCAAAAAGTTGCATTCCTCCATTGTTGGGGCATGCCACCTGCATGGACACACTGTCTGGAGAACTCCGAGATGGTTTTGCAGAGGATGGAGGTTGTGTTGTCTTTAGAGTTGCACATATCAGCCATACAGGCTTTAGTGAACGAGTCCACATCCAGTAGATTTTGGCAACTTCTGAATGGAGCCCCGTTGAGAATCTGGTCACAGAATTGCTGGGGGAAAAAACAGGAACATTAAATCAGGCAATGGGTTATAAAAATCCAGTTTAGAAGTTTTAAAGGCATAAACAACAACATGCCAAGTTAACTTGAAAGATGTCATTCACACCATGTTTTTAGCCTAAATCTTCACTGTAGATCTTTTGCGTGCACACGAACTTGACGTGTGAACTCGTCTGAACTCGACGTGTGCGCGGTGTGACACATGCAAGTGAACAGCAAGTCAGGGCTTTAGGAGACTTGAATTACATCAGACAAGGAGTATGGGGGCATTTTATCTTTTTTTTTTCCATTTTCCATAGTTTTTTTCCATTGAAAATTGAACACCATTCACTTCAGTTGTTTGGGAGATTCTGTAAGGCTGTTTTCCTCTCAAACAAGCAAACAAGCAGTGTTTTGTGGACTAAAAGGTGACACAGGAAAACTAGGCAGACTCTCCCAAACAACTGAAGTGAACGGTGACCAGTATATATATTATAAATACCAAATAATAAGAAGCAGTAGTAATAGTATGCGCGTTTACATTGAACCTGCTCTGCTTAATTCTGTTTCCGATAACAAATGTAAATATGCCTCTCAGGAGCCTCTCTTGCCCTGAGGCAAGTCTGATCTACATTTTTTTCTCTCAAGGACAGGTGGGAAAAAAAAGGGTTTTCCGGAATAATCGTTGTACTGTAGGTTCATCAATTTTCTTTTTTCATTTTTGAAACAGGTGGTTCTCCTCTGTCAAAACAGGTGGTTTCTGAGTGCCAGTTTTTGACAGAGCTTGAAATACATTTCTAGTTTAAAAGAAAGACATGACAAGTAATGTTACATAGCAACAAAAACTGTTTTCACAGATGGAAAAAATAATGGCAATACTCCTGGCATTTTTTCCCCACCCGATTGCCTGATGAAAAAAAGGAACTTTAATGCTGCTATACCAAACTTCAGATTGGTGTTAAAATGTGGTTAATGTGTGTTCAATGAAATAGAGACACTTAACTACCTGCTTTGCATCATTAGTTGAAAATTACAGATATTATAGATTGCTGATGAAGTGTAGTGTATCTGGAAGTGTATTTATTGATTAACACTATAGTTCTGTCACATCCATTCAAACAACAATGTGGTCTCCAGAATAAATCACAGTTAAAATGTCCTCTGGCGGCCGCCAAGTTGGCATTCCGGGAAAAATATCAAAATGCAGAATTTAACGAATTTTTAACAACCATAGGCCCACTTCAAGCTTTAAATATTAACATGGTGAATTTTTTGTGGAGCATTGTCGAGTTACAACCTTCGCCCGGATGAATTAGGCGTTTACTGTAATTCCGGTACTTTGGTGGACACTGGTCATATAACTAATTCATTTTTCAAATTAATGGCGCAGTTGCAATTGCCTACGGTTACATATCGTTACTCTCTCGTTAAAGCTTGTTACTTGTTACGTTTGCCTTACCTGTACATAGAAGAAGACTACAGAGGACAGCAGACAGTTTAGAGATATTGATATGAAATATTAGTTACTACACTAATGATACAAATTAAGTGTGGAGTGTTTTCAGTGAGCCAACATGCACAACAGTAGCACTCTGACTCTGCTTGACCTGAATGGAAGCGCACCTTAATTAGTATCACTGGTAACACCTGTTTACTTCACTATTTCATGTCAAAATGACTGCTGTTAAAAAGGTCTATTCCCCGGTCTATAAGCTAATACTACCCGACTTCATAGTGGTGCAAGACTTTCCTGGCAAAGTGAGCTTGCGTTTCATAATATTCTAATATGAACTGTACATCATATTATTATTTATCAGCTGCTGAAACGCTTAGTTGACATGTATATTCAGCAACGCCTGTGGTCTTCTTCTACCAAATCCTAAAATTTAGGCAATAAAAGTAGCGTGCAGGTAGGAGCACTAGTTGTTGCTGCCCTCTGGTGGTCGCGAGTATTAACAACTCCTATCAGTGATAATGGGCACAATGATAAAAACTTGATAATATAGCAACACTAGAATAGCCTACACGGAAGAGGATGAGGACCTAATACAATCTAATTAATTAATTAATTAATTAATTAATCTATCTATCTATTTACTTATTTATTAACATTTATTTATTTTAATTCTACAAGTAAAGATTCTGACAAAAAAGTCTAAATTTTTAGTCCGATTTCTTAGAAAAAAAGACAGAATTCATTTAAATCCCCCATTTCCCAAGCAGACAAACTAATTACTTTTATCTGCAATAATTGGTAAAGCAGTTCAGTTACTTTTGAGAGAAGCAACCAGTAACTGTAACTAATTACTAAATTTCAGTAATTTGCCCAACACTGCAGATAAGATAGGGAATCTTGTCCCTCACATGCGTTCCTTCATGAGATGTTAATGTACATGTGTTTGGAGAATGATAGAAAGTGAAGAGTTACCTTACTGCCACAGCTAGAGACTGGCTTGAGCTCAGGTTCCTCACAGGTCTCTGTCGGCCCGTTCACCTTGTAGGTTTCAGCATAGTCTTGCACAGACAGCTGAGCTCCTATACAGCACAATACAGTAGTCAATCATACAGCAATAATAATGGTATGATTATTCAGCACAGTATCTTTATCACCAGTTTTTGTTAGGTGAAAGTCAGCCTTGTGTGGGGGCGCTCCGCTGCTTGAGCGACTCCTGACGTGCAATTCGCAAAAACAAACAAATTAAAGAAATCATTCATTCCAACCGCAATCAAAATTATCAATGGGTCTTAAGGGCTAGACTCGGGTTTCTTAGCTTTATGTGTGTTGCTCTGTACTGTATTGTTATGTCTCTTATGTCTTTTTATGTCTCTTATGGATCTTTTAATATGTGTTTTTATTCTGTGGGCCATGTCGAAGACGAATTTCCACTGCTCTGCAATGGACAATAAAGTTCTTTCTGATTTCTGATTTAAATAAACATCCCTGCAATAGGGACAGGCTCCTGGAACATGAACTAGAACTTGTTTGGGGTTTTGTGCCCTAAGGCCAAACTCAGTCAGTTTTTCTCAAAGTCCTGACAAGCTGCCTAAGGTATTAGGTCAGGGATAACTCAGTTTAGGTAAATAGTGAGAAAGGATATAGGTTGAACTGAGGTATAGTTCTTTCAGCGGAGATAGAGCAGTTGCAAACCCTCTTTTTTCAAAAATGCAGGGGTTGTGAACGCTCAAATGTTGTAAACTGGTTGCAAGACTGGTTGTAGTATCAGGTTGTTCTACAGTTTCAAATGAGGGCAATTTTTAACACGCCTATTAAAGTTTAAAGTGTCTTTTTGAGGAGGGAAGCAGCGAGGGAGGCTAGCAACAAGCTCAAGTTAGACACACTTGAGACTCTTTGATGCAGCTGCTGGCTGGGAGATCACGAGTCAGCTTTATAACTATTAAAAAGTTCACATGATGTTATGGCAGCAAGGACTGAAAGTGAAACAGATGAATCCAGACTGACTCCAGTATGGATCAATGCACATTATTGTTGTATCATGTCGCTTCTGTTCACATTGCCCCAGACACAAATTTTAAGAAGTACACTACAGATTTATTACCTGGGTATATACTTGTATATGTATATGTGTATACTCCCCACTGAGTAGTGTCAATGTGAAATTAGTTCTTGCAGAGTGTATACCAGTTTCTATCCAGTGTTAAATGTAAACATGACAACAATATGCATTATATTTTCACTGTTCAAAAAGGATCTTACCGTCTTTAATAAAATCATTGTCTACACCGTCAAAGTTTCCACAGAGTCCACATGTCTGACTCTGGTATTTGTCGTCTATTTCAATCTGAAAACACACCACAGACATACAGTAGTTAGTGGGCACGTCACATGTTAGTACTTCATGATTTAATAGAGCAGGTTTTTATGATTACAACACTGTTAATAGTTTGACAGTTGTCATTTTTCATGTAATCCATTTGGGAATCTGAATAGATCACAATCAAATTCACAACGCAACTTTTTCTAAGATCATTGGAATTTAAGGATCTAAACAGATACTCTAAATCAGTGATACTCAACTTGCGGCCCGTGGGCCAAGAGTGGCCCCTGATAAGGTCCTGGATGGTCCTCAAATAATTTTTATTTCACAATGAAAATAAATTGATTCACACGAGGATTTTTTTTGTTTATTCATAAATATTCATTAATGTCCCTGGGCTGTTACTTGGGAAATTGCATATCAGTCTACACACACTAAAAGAGCTTAAATATGCTGCTCCCCCCTGTATCTGGTAGGAGCAGTTTATCTTCGTGGTTTATGTTTCTAAATCCAACATTTGATTAATTGCATGATGGAAGAGGTTCCAGCTATGAGATGTGCAAAGAGGCATCATTTTCTGTATCTTACAACCAACAAAATTATCTGTATTCGCATAGAATACCAGAAGTGGGCATGTTTTATACCATAAGTCATGTTAAATTGAGCAAATGTTGCTACTTCCTAACCTAATGTTCACTGTAATTCACACTGTACTTTTCATCCCTCTCTCTTTTTATTTTTTAACTAAACTGAGTTGTATAAACTCACCCCCAGAGAAAGTTATGGGCCTTTAATTTTTTTTTATTTATCTGATAAATATTATTAATGAATAATTAACTTCAAAGCATGGTGAGTATCCCTGTGTGTGAGCTCTGACATGGTTAAACACTTGGCTTTGGCAGTGTTTGGTGCTTTGGCAGTGTTTGGTTTGAGTGGTTATCATAGGGGAGTCAAGCATTAGTCTGCAAATAAAGAGAAAGTATTTGTACTGTCAAGCATCGACTAAGATCAAATATCGTGCCCACTGCCTAATGTCATCCATCCCAGTGTAATACCAGGAGGTATTAATGTGTCGCACCCACCCACAGCAAATATAGTTCTGTTTACATATTTTTCTACTATTCCAATTATATTCATCTCTAGTGAGGAAATCTTTTAGTCTCATCCATCATCATGAAGTAAAGCACTCGGCCACATGTTTACTTAAAGCAGCAACATTTGCATTGTGGTTTTCAGGCTCGGCTTATATTGTTTGCTTATCTCTCCGGGACATAATGCACAAACTTACACAGTGACTCACTGCTGCTACGCAGTGAGCATTGATCAATATTTATCAGCTTCTCCTTGTCACCTCAGCTGTTTTTTTTTAAGCCTAATTTGTTTTCCACAAAACAGATCTCAGTGAGATTTGAAGAACTGATTTTGGAGTGGATAGTGCCAATGACATTTGCATATTAAAGTAGAAGCGAACATTTATGGTTTATTTGGCACGAATCGTCTGGGGACTCAGCATTTAGATGGCATGCACTACTGCAATGATCGTCACAGCTCTCATATGTCACTAGTTTCATCATTTAAAAGTTAGTGACCAGTCTGAGTTAAAATTTTACTGAATTTGAAAAGATAAGTTGATGTAACTTTGTAATGATTCAAAACAAATCTAGCCAAATAAACTATATATAACTATATACATATATATATATATATATATATATGTGTGTGTGTGTGTGTGTGTGTGTGTGTACACTGTATATGACGAGCACTGTTCACTGTTTTAGAAGAATATTGACTCAGTCTGGGGATAGAATATTTGGTGGCCAGAGAGAAATGCTTTGTGGCCACAAGCCATCGAGTTCGTTACTGTGGAACCCTGGGAATGTTTGAATACCACACCAGGAGGAGTCGATACCTCATCCCTACAGAGAGCAGCTCTAACTCTTTATTTAAAGGGTGGTGGTGGGTATCAGTGCTAATTATGTTTGCCCTTTGTTAGTCAGACTCTTCTTTTAAAAATGTCTGAAAGCGTGGACGGCTGCTCACTGCTTATCTCGTTGCCTAAATTATTCAACTCATTCAGTAGGTCTGCAGACAGCCATGAGGTTACTAGTTCAATGAGCTGATTAAACATCATTGGCTGTTTTCAGCACTTATCAAGCTTTTAATAGCTTTTGGACAACAATGGAGTTCTGATAAATTCTATCAGATTATGGCAATAGACACAATACTTGTTAGAAAGATAAGCTCATTGTTGGTTTAGGTCTTTTCATGGGATTTGTTGATAATATTAATAAAACGATAAGATATCATCCGCCTTATCCTTTAAACAATTAAAACAGCTTAAGACTTGAGTTTCTTTTTATGCATATGCATACTGATGTACATGTGCAGAGACAGACTCGTGCAGGGGACTCAGATCCTGTTATGTTGTTTACAGCAGACACAACTCAACGTGCTTTATCGGTGTGTTTAAAACCTGAAAATACACCTGAGCACACAAAACTGAGGACAGACATGTGCGTGTGCATATGTGAGGGTGTGTTTCATACATCCAGGGAGTCGTCCATGTTCCAGATGGCTTTGATCCCCAGCTTTGCAGCCATTGTGATACTAGATGTGGTCGCCTTGACGGTCACTCCGAACGTGACATATGGCAGAGAAATGCTGGAGTAAACACAGAGAGGGTGATTGTTAGACATGTTAGACAGTCTCCAGCCTGCAGAGTGATGCAGGAGGTCGGACAAAAATGTCTATAAGTAAGGGATAATGTACAGTGAGCGGGTCATTATTGCGAACATGTCTTGAATCACCCCAAATACCTACTTAATATGGCTATTTCCAAAAAAAGATTCATAATTTGATTTGCTGTTTATCCAACTAGACTGTTTTGGTGTGAGTTGCAGTGTTTTGGAGATACCAGCTGTAAGCAAATATCTGCTTTCTCCAGAATATAATGAAACTAAATAGTTGGCTTGTGGTGCTAAAGGTGCAAAAAAATACATGTGAATTTCTAGTTAAGAGTAAGTAGTTCTGGTAGTATCTACTGCAGGAAGAAAGTAGTTCTTAAATGAAACCACTCGTAATAAGGTGTGTGGATTATCTTGATTAACCAGGTCATCATATCCGGGAAAAAACACTGGTATTGGTAATGTATTTTTTTTGCACTTTTTGCACCACGAGCTGAGTGCCATCTATACCCATTATATTTGAGAAAAGGCAGACATCTATAAGGCCGAGATCTCCAAACCTCTGCAACTCAGAGTGTTTAATCAGAGCTGAGTCCATAGCAGCAGTCTGTTATTCGCAGCTACTCAGAAATAATCCATAACTGAGCATTCAACAAAGCTGTACAATAAAACCTAGATAACTTTGTCTGGCTGTCATTTGCTTTGCAGGAGGCATGAAGTTGATTGATCACAAATCTGGGAATGTCTGCCTTCAGGGTAGTGTCTATCAGTAAATAAAACCCAAAAAAAGTGAGCTACGAGAAGTTAAAAAGCTGGGCAGAGGTGCAGAGGTGGGTGTTTATAACCTCAGCACTCTGAGATACCCCCCATGAAAATACGCTGGCCATCCATGTTCATATATATCAAAAATGTCTCAACTCATTCTTACTCTATGACATTAAACAAACAGTAACTGAGAGGTGTGAAGTAGTTTGTTTTATGGCAGGACTTTTCTGCTTATGATAGCTCCTGAGGTGTGACTGTGCTTTCCTACCATCCACACAGCCTTTGTTTGCACTCCACTTTACCACACCGTAAAAAATCAAGTTGCAGCTTTTGTTGACACTTGAGTCATTAAAGACAGACAGACAGCCCGGACCCCGTAACTCTTCATAAAATGAAGAAGCGCTGCATTTCAAGCTCTGATGCTACTGCTGCTCATTCACCTTTATCAACACAGCTTTTCCTCTGTTGTAGCAAAAATCACAAAGTGTCAGGCTGAGGAACAGAGACAGTCTGCACCAGTCATCATCTTTAACTGGGAATGCTGCAACGTACACGTCATCTCTTGCTCTGACCAGAGCAAGAAAATACTCTACATCAGTGGTTTCCAACATTTGTTACTTGACTCCAAAAAGGGAAAGGTCATCAACGCCAACCTTGTGTTTTGTTCCAAATGTTTTCATTTGAACTGATATAAAACTGGGTGCAATTGCATAAATTAATCACTTACATAAAACTGGCCTATACAAGAGGCTGTGAGTCCTGTGCAGCTATCCTAACTTGTAGTTACTTTAAAGGGACATTTCACTCCAAAATCAAACACACATATTTTCCCCCTGGCCTGTAGTGCTGTTTATCCATCTAGATTTTTTTGGTGTGAGTTGCAGAGCATAAAAAAAAGAAGCAAAATCCAAAACAAAAAATCATGACCTTTCTCTGACTTTCTATCAGAAAGAAAGTAGTTCCAGTAGATTCTACTACATGAAAGTGCTCACAACAAGGTCTGTGGATTATTTTCAGTATGATTTCTGGAAAGAGTCACAACTGTTGAGTTCAACAGTATTTTTGGCACTTTCAGCACCACAGGATTAGTGCCATCTACTTCCATTATATTGGAGAGAAGACACATCTCTATGCCTGATATCTCCAAAACTAGGCAACTCACACCAGAGCTGTATACGTAGATACAGACCTGAGGTAAAATATGTAATATCAGCATAACACCAATTTGCAATCTTATCTCCGTGTTTATTTTGCTCTTAAACAATAATTTATGGATATATCTTTATATATATATAAATCAGATAATAATTTCTTTTTGCTAATATTAACTGGAATGTTACACAATCTCGTGAGCCCTTGACAACTGCAGAGGTACCCCATGGGTACAACTAATCTACTAATCACTGATTTAATCACTGTGACTCTTATGTGACAACTGAAGCAATAACTGCAGCTAAATATTCATTAGTATGGGTAACATTTATCAATTATTAATCACCAATTATTAATCAATTATTAATCTTCCTTGTACAGTGAATTTGAACTTTAACCCTACAGCAAATAGAAATATCTGGAAGAAATCCTTTGTCCCAAGAGTTGTACAGGTAATTAGGATCCGGTAGACTAGGATCTAGGGTGGTGCTCCTGGTTTTGCTGCAGTCGATTAATGTGATGGAGTGTAGATTTGTGTAACACCGTGGAAGGCCTTTAAAAACCACTGGCAGTAATGAAGAGTCTAAAGAATCTTAACTCATGGTCCACTTACTTTATGTGAAGCTTTCACCCGTATGTCACACTCTTTCTCAGTGAAGACGGTGAGTTGAAAGCTTCAGAAAAAGCGGCCCTGATTCATGGCAGGTTGCGACATATGTAATCAGTAGATTCGTGCACATGGACATGACTTTGACGATATTTTTTGTGACAGTCAGCACAATTTTCAAAGTCATACAGATGAACATGGCATAAAGAGAGAGAACAAATAGAGAGGAGGTCAGGGTGAATGGGTGGTCAAACACAGGAGACCGGGTTTTAGTTCCCAAGTGATACCTAGAGTCAATGTTAATTGTTTTAAGGATGTACTTATTTCAACCCAAACCATCTTTTCCTTAAACAGGTTGTTTGGTGACTCAAACTACCAAAGACCTTTATTTTGAAGTTGTGATCAGATGTTGCATATTCATTAAATTATATATTTTTTAACATTAGATTTTCTGACTATTTCACAAAGTTAGTTTTTGTTTGTTTTCGTCAAACTACCACTACTACGACTTTCCACTACTTAGTTTGTCCCTTTACCACTCGACGTAAAGAATTAACTTTCAAGCTCAGCTCGTCCTCCAATACTGCAGCACTGGATGCATATATTTAATCAGAACAAAATTCCATTCATGTAAATCAGAGTCTCAGTCTGTACAGAACATATGAGGTCTGAGGAAACTGAGACTGATCTGGACTGAACTTACGGCTTGCCATCGACCACCACTGAGTCTTTGGAGAGCTCCAACACAGAACCTTCCAGCTTCATGACGATTTTGCTGATGGCGGGGATGCCATAGACGATCTCACGCCTCATCTGGATGTTGAATTCTTCGAAGGAGCCCTGACATTGTGAGGCCAGGACATGATTACAGGTTGAGGACAACTGGAAGAAATTCCCATCAAAGGTCTTCCAGTGATAGTGTCCCCAAGTCGTGCACACTCGGCCAATGTGAGATGTATTAGCTGCAACAACAGTTACATATTAAGCCACAGGGTTTTCTAGCTGACAAGAAAAGCACAAATCTATTCTGTGAATTTGCACAGTTACCTGTGGTCAAGCTCAGTGTCTTCACGGTGGGAACGAAGTTTACTGCAGTAAAGAGAAGAAATAGTCATGTTTTAATCCAGAAAAAACGTTCCCCTCAGTATGTATCAGATATCCTGTATTAGCTTGTACAGACACTTCACTGAAGTTATATGATGCTTACACTGACTGAAAAAAATCCAACTCAAGATGTCATAGCCTATTCAACCATAGGAAACTACTGTATATCTCAGGTCACCCCAAAACCAAAAACCTTTGGCCTGCAGTGCTGTTTATCCAGTTAGTATGGATTGTAATGGTAACAGAAGTCAAGTTGGCACTCAAACAATTTAAATAACTTTAAATAACTTTAAATACCACAAACCATCCTAAATAAAACAATATTTTTGGAGTTTACAAAAGGAAAATGGAAATCAGAGGAAATACAAAAGTTTTCAAGATTAGATAAAACATCTAAATTCACACTGAGCACCATACACCAAAATGTTCTGTTCAAACATCTGAGTCCTCCACTCTTGGACCTTTTGCAGTATCTTATAGTGCATCCAGTGAGTGTGAAGCTGTGAACAGTTTTCAGGTCATCACTCACCAGTCTGAGTGAGTGAGCCGACCAGCAGCGTCAGGTAGATGAGCCATAATGTGGACTGGAGTCCTGTGGTCCCCATGTTGCTCCTGAGGACTGAACCGGCTATGAGGGCTCACCTGAAGGACGTTAGCTTTTATAACCTGCCAATCGAGGTGGAGCCACACCAGTTCCTTCAGGTAAGAGAGAGAGAGAGAGAGAAAGTGTGTGAGTCAGTTACTATTTGTTTGTTCAGCCAACATCACGCATCACTCCCTCAAGCAGCAAGTTTACCCTACAGACCTCTGATCATCTACAGAATAACTATGATGGGTAAAATGGCTTGTTATGATGGAGCTTTTCTCCAGTTGTGTAATTAAAGGTTAAAAAAAAGATTTTGGTTTCTGTGCATTATCAAAAAAATCAACGCTGACTTCAATATTTAGCCAAGACCACCATCCTTTCCTAACCATAATCCAAAGAGCACCTGTGATGGAAGACGTGAAGCCTGTCTGTGGTGCTTTGTCCCTAACTATAACTGTAATACAGTAGGCTATAGTAAATTATCTATTTTTGCAAGAAACAAAGAAATTCTTTGCAGTAAACAAACACTCATTAGGTGAAAGAATGGTACAGACAGTTCCACTGCAGTGTATGGAGGTCCCCTCTCTGATAGGCAGACATCACTCAAGGATCCAAGTCCCTTCTCGGCAATTTCTTTAATAGGTCCTGGACGTCTTTCTCACCAGTTTTAGTTAATTTTCCGACCCTTCTTCTCCTTATGATGTTCTTATAGGTTCTAAACAGTTTGTTTGATCATGTCCCCCGCTCTGTATTTTAAAAAAAAACTTGTTTACAGCAAATACACAGCGTCTCTGTAGTGAGTGGACGTGAACATGCTTATTTTATTAAGTAAACAGAACTCCCTCTGCACAGCCAGCGTAAGGGATTAGGTGCTGGTCGGCGGCAGGAACATCTCAGATAAAAACATCAACATAAACCACTACAATGCATTTCACCTGTGGCCACTGGCGAAACGCAATCTTTGCTTCAAGTAAAGTCATTTCAGAGTATGGTGGTTTAAGTTGGTACATTTATTTTATTGTCCCATTGAATAACTGTCATTAGTATGAGTGTAATTGTGCACTAGAACATAATTTCATCATGTAACTACCAACAGGTATGCATCTCTTCATTAATATCACAGAAATACACTGCCTGGCCAAGAATAAAGTCACCACCTGCATAAGCAAATAAGTAGCCTGCATCAAGCAAAGAAAACAACTAAGGAGATTGATGAAACTACTAAAACTGGATTAAGAACTGTCCAACGCATTATTAAAACCTGGAAGGATAGTGGTGAACCTTCATCTTCCAGGAAGAAATGTGGACAGAAAAAAATCTTGAATGGTCGTTACTTGAACATTTGGTGAAATCAAATCATAAAAAGTCAACAGTAGAACTCACGGCTATGTTTAATAGTGAACATAAGAGCATTTTCACAGACACAATGTATTGTGACTAAACAGCTGTGTAGCCTTAAGAAAACCACTTATCAGTGAAACCAATTGGAAAACAAGGCTTCAATTTGCTAAACAGCATAAAGATTGGACTCTGGAGCCATGGAAAAAGGTCATGTGGTCTGATGAGTCCAGTTTTGCCCTGTTCCAGAGTGATGGGGGCATCAGGGTAAGAAGAGAGGAGGATGAAGTGATGCTCCCATCATGCCTAGTGTCACTGTACAAGCCTGTGGGGGCAGTGTTATGATCTGGGGTTGCTTCAGTTGTTCAGGTCAAGGTTCAGCAGCGTTATGTGTCCAAAAAATGAGGTCAGCTCACTACCTGAATATACTGAACGAGCAGGTTCTTCCATCAATGGATTTTTTCTTCCCTGATGGCACAAGCATATTCCAGACTGACAGTACCAGGATTCATGGGGCTCAAATAGTGAAAGAGTTGTTCAGGGAGCATGAGACATCATTTTATCACATGGATTGTCCACCACAGAGTCCAGACCTTAACACCACTGAGAATCTTTGGGATGTGCTGGAGAAGACTACACAGTGGTCCGTCTCTCCCATCATCAATACAAGATCTTGGCGAAAAATTAATGCAACTCTGGAAAGAAAGAAATGTTGTGACATTGCATAAGTTTATCAAAACAATGCCATGGTGAATGTGTGCCATAATCAAAGCTAAATGCGATCCAACAAAATATAAGAATGTGTGACTTTCTTTTTTTTTTTTTGGCCAGGCAGTGTATAATGTGTTTTTCCTGTGGGACACAAGAAGACACAAAATCAATGGGACTATTATTGTGTGGGAATGAACGGCATAAATGGGCGAGAGAGGAACACATACTTGCGGGAGCGGGCGATAATGATCAGAAATCCTGCACTCGGCTCTAAATTGACCCGGCAACCTTCCAGTCATAAGCTTGACTCATCACCGCCCCATTCGTTTGAAGTCCACGGTGTCCTGGAGACACCTACTGTAGCAGGAACTACCACAGAAGTGGCTTTGATGTCTGTGTATGTGATGTGATGGGTGTGTCTGTCTGTCTGTGGAGAGATTTTGTCAGCACAATATCACAACCCTGCAAGATGCAGTCACGAAAATTCACAAGTGTGTAGCTGAGACCAAAATGAAGGTCACATTTGAAGACGAGTGGTGTCCAACACATGACTAATGAGAACTCGTGCGATGATGTAGTAATGGCTACGAGTCGAAGGAATCAAGATTATTTTATTATTATTATACAACACAGGGTTGCACAATGAAATGCACAATGAAATAAGCTGCAGTTCATTTATGCAACACACAAAATACAACTCATAATGGAATAGGATAAAATTTAAAACAAAAATAAAATAAAACAATATGGTTATTTTTATATATAGACATGTACATATACATGCATACATATACATCATCAGTGTAATGCATGTT
Organism: Lutjanus campechanus; assembly: GCA_027495735.1. Taxonomy (NCBI): domain Eukaryota; kingdom Metazoa; phylum Chordata; class Actinopteri; order Lutjaniformes; family Lutjanidae; genus Lutjanus; species Lutjanus campechanus. Next base: position 2,423 of record JAJHUR010094633.1, on the reverse strand, counting down.
GGATCCTGTCAGCTCAGAACTGGTCCGCCTGTCAAATACAACACCTTGATCTGTGATATTGTTGTGATATTAGCACAACAGTCTTGGGTCATTTCGTAAATCTCATTTTCTTTACTGGACATTAGCCAGGAGCAGCCTTCATTTTCCACTATGTGTGTTTCAGTCACCCAGAGCCCCCATGGCCCCTGCGCCTATGGTGTACACACACGAGAGGCTTCCGCCGGCCAAGTCGGCTACCCTCCAGTTTAGTACTCTACTAACTTGAATGGGAAATAATAATTTTAATAGCACAGCTCTTCTAGACTTTCCAAATTTTATTGGACTGAATTCTGATGGTGAAATAAGTCATTTCGCAGGGGTTGTGATAATAATTCATGGACATTTACTGATTCATGTAGCCAGAGGCAGAGCCTCAGCTCCAGGCGGTTCTCATGCTCCAAGCTGGGAGAGCGAGCGACAGTGAGTGAGTGAGTGAGTGAGTGAGTGAGTGAGTGAGTGAGTGAGTGAGTGAGGAAATCATGCTGGGTGGGGCTGACAGCTCAGGATAGAGAGTAGACTCTGAGCTGAGCAAGCCAAGTACTGAGGGAGTCTCCTGCAGCACAGGCCAGACAGCTCTTTGAAACTAGCAAGCCAAGTGGGGAGACTGCATCTGTTCACATCCTCCTCTCAGCATGCTGTCTCCCTGTCTCCAAATACAGACTGAGTACAACAGAACATTTATATAACGTTGATAAAACATCAATAAAACAATCAAACAACATGACCAAACATAAATGGAAACGATCGTATAGTGGTTATTTGTCTTTTTAGCAGTTATACCTGTAATGATACATCCTGTGACAGGGACTGCATCAATTCACATCCTCCTCTCAGACTACTGTAAATGAATGTGTAAAACAAATAAAACAAAAATAAATATGCCTTGCTTCATGACTAATCCATCACAAAGTAAACACAATAACTACGATGATACAACATGCAACAAGGACTGCATCTGTTCACATCCTCCTCTCAGCATGTTGTAAAAGAGGTGCAAAAAATAATAAAGTATAACAAATAACAAAAATAAAATACCTAGGCTCTATCTCACATGCCTATTCATTGCAGAGTAAGCACAATGGCCTTATGTGTACTCACACACACATATACTGTATATAACAGAAGAATAAAAATGCTCTTTTACAGTTGTTTTATGCAAATACCACAGAAAAACTACATTTCCACCAATGCCTTGTGTCACCAGGCATGACTCAAAGCGAGCAGTGGCACTTCAAAGGAGCACAGTTGAAAACAACTCAATGCTAATTTTTCAGGTAACCAAATATACCAGTTCACTCATTGAACAGAGCTTAAAGTCTGCTGGAATATCAGAAGACACTATTACACAGCCTGAGGGAAGAAGCTGCTCTGTAGTCTTGTGGTACAACAGTGGATACTTCTGTATCTCTTGCCCAATGGTAGCAGGGTGAACAGGCTGTTGCTGCTGGCTACTGAAAAAAAAAATCAGGAAATGTACCTTTACTGTAAAATAACAAAATAACATAAATGAACAAAGGAACCTAATGAGAATTTATTATTGCTCAATTTGAGGGACACTATTTGCTGTAGGAATTTAACCTGCTGCTCAGTTTCCTCGTGGTGTAGTTTATCCTGAAGAGAGTCTTTAAAACTGGTTTTAAAGCATATACAGGTCCACATGGAAACTTTATAACCTGTCTAATGTGTCTAAGATACCAAAAGCTGAGTGTGTGTGTGTGTGTTTGTGTGTGTGTGTTTGCGTTTGTGTGTGTGTGTGTATTGCTCATGATGTGGGGACATAAATCTGTTTACACATTGGGGACTCACCTTCCTTCTGGGAACAAACACAGCTCCACATAACGCAAATTATTAAATTTTAGGGTGAAAACTTGGTTAATGGTTAGGGTATGGTTAGGAGGCAATAAAAAAGAGCACAATAATATAAACCAAAATGAAGAGAACTGACAGCATAACCAAGACTACTACAAGCATTTTTAAACAAAAAAAATTGATGAAAATGAGAAGAGAGGCATACTAGTCAATAAAATACAATAAATCCATTCATGTGCATCCATCCATCCATCTATCCACGTGTGTGCGTGCTTGTGCACACATGCAGGCATTGCACACTACTGGACCATTTAAATATAATTAGTTTATCATCCTTCTTATCTGTCTGAACTCAGGACATAAGCACTTCTAAAAACCTGACTCCACCCCATCTATCTATCTATCTATCTATCTATCTATCTATCTATCTATCTATCTATCTATCTATCTATCTATCTATCTATTTGTCTGTCTGTCTTTCCGTCCGTTCATCCATCCATCCATCCATCCATCCATCCATCCATCCATCCATCCATCCATCCATCTACAGCTGTGGACAAGCTGCAGGTCCATGC
>JAJHUR010094632.1:0-16831 GCA_027495735.1 Lutjanus campechanus | reverse complement strand
AAAAAAAAAAAAAAGCACTTGCCTGCTGCTGAAAGCGGGGTTGAGGAAAGCCATGAGACTGAAACAGAACAGTAAAGGTGCAGGTTCTAAAAAAAATAATAATAATAATGAGCTAAAAAAAAAAAAGCTAAAACACTGCATAGAGCTGAGCTGAGGGAACTGCAGGGTCAGGTGATAATTCTCGGTGGATCTGATCATTAAGTCGCATTCCACATTGAGGTTGCTTACCCCTGCTACTTAACATGCGACCTGGGTGACCTGATCACAAGTGGACGGCTCGTAACCACAATATCCCCAGACTCCTTTACAGAGATCGTGCAATTTTGTTTGTTCGGGTTGTTTCTTTCCTTGAAAAAATCCTGTCAGTCATGGCCACTCCTGACTAAAGTGCATCTATCCGCTGATTTCACCATTTACACTAAATTTATGAAAGAACGCAACATTTTATTGATAGGTGACGGTAAACAAGTTAAATTTTACAAATACAGTAACCAACATAGGCTGCTTCTTTGTCACCCATGCAGAAAGTCCAAACTTCCTTTAAAAAATTAATAATTTTAGGAGTTGGTGAGTTAGGATGAGCTTTATAAACTTTGTGATACGCTGTCTGTGACAAATTCTTAATCATCTGGACCTTTTCGCAAATTCGGCAAATGTTATACATAAAGTTATTTCTTTCTTTGCGTAAAAGACTTAATATCTGCTCGTCCCACACTGTACTGATGTAGCTATGAGTTAATGTGCATACAGAGCAGGGAAGTGAGAGCCAATGACAAGTGGTCCCTTGAGACACACGTGGAGATGCATTATCACGTGAACACGCATACTTAAAAGCTGCCCACTTATGACTGGAGCACCCAAAACGCTTGTTAAAACCACGTATAAACCGCCTCACAGTTATTTTAATTATTCATATAAAAATATTGACAGCTTTAATATATCTATTGCAAGTCCCCGGACTTTATGAAAGTGCTAAATCATTGGAGTATAGACTTTTAAAGGTCTTTTCTCGTTTTGATCGGGAGTTTGGGCCTGAGCATTCTCTTTGTCATTTGATTTGTCACATACACAGCACAAGAAGGTCCTCACACAGCACGCTGTTGCCTCATGTTGTGAACATCCCCTGAACAAGTGAATAAACCTGAGAGATCACCTGTCGGCTTGCTGCGGCATCATCGCTCGCCATCCTGTTATGTCTCATCATATTCTCGTGGACAGCTCTGCTACCCTCATCTTTTTCCCCACGATCCTGCAGTAGACCATACGTCCACCTGTCTGTCTTTCCCCAGACTCCTTGGCCTGATATATAACTGGGATGCATACAGTAGCAGTTTGTACATAGTGTTCCCTCTCTACAGAGTTGGCAGTGGGCTAGTAGAGATGGTCGTAGGCACTACAAGGAAACCTTCCTCTTTGGAGGTAAACTTTGTGACCCTGTTCATGTTCTGTAAGACCGACAGCTTTCTATGAGAGGGGCTGAAGCCAAAGCCTCTGGGGAAGTCCTAGTCTCATATTTCTATCTCTCAGTTAATCAGCGAGGAGAAGAGTAATGGGACAGATAAAGTGCAAAATGGCCCCCCCCCCCCCAAACCTCAGTGTGTGCCACTGGCCATCTTTGGCTGTGTTGTTACCCCTGTACTGTGATGTCACGCCCTCGCCTGTCCTGGTCTGTCTCTGTCTGTCTGCTGTGCTCAGGGCCGGTCCAGTGGGGCTCAGCTCTTTTTGAAAAAAGAGAAAAGTCTCTTGTCCCGGTCGGAGATGCGCTGAGCTCTTCTGGAGGACTGACCGCCGTGGGCCCTCGACGACCCTGACAGGGAGGTAGGGGCCGAGCGCCACTCGTCCTGGTACTTGTCCATCAGCTGCTGGTCAATCACTCTGTGCATATCATCCTAAACCCAGGGACGAAGAAGAGAATGAGACACATCTCACACAGAGTATGGTGTGGTGTTACAGGAAGTTCTAGGGAGATTGGACTCATTGATCAAGCTACCTGCTAGGTATTGATTACAGAGACACCAATCACTTTTTATCCCTGATAGATAATTGATTTTTGACTTAACAGGATAGTTCATATTATTTGAAGTGGGGCTGTATAAGGTTAAGTATTGATTGTCAGTGTATTAGCTACAATAGATGGTTGTTGACACAGTTTGGAGAAGCAGAGAGGAGTGTCAACATGGACGCTAACCAATGTACTGCTGTGGACCGTGTCAGCAGCAAAACATATTTTAGCCAGTTTAAAAAAGGCCCACCTACAAAAATCTTTGTCAGTTTGAGTGTATGCTACATTTAGAATATTTTCACCACTTTACCCCACTGTCAGACAGACTTTTCTGATGGGAAGCTGCCATTGTATGAGCCGAATGTCTCTCACTCAACCAGACTCCTTTTGCAAAGACTGTAATTTTACCTCACAGAACACAGGAGTTGCTGGCTTACAGCTGCCTCGATCGGTTAGTAAGTTTGTGCTATTGTATGACTTCAGTGAATCCGAACTAACCTTTTAAAACACTTAAGTCATAAATTAACGCAAACAAACTATCTAGGAACTAACTAACTAACTAGGAATCGAGGCAGCGGCAGACTAGAAACTTCCATGTTCTGCCAAGTAAAATTACAGATTTTGCCAGTGGAGTCTGGCTGGTTTGGAGAGAGCAATATTTGGCTTATGTAACCACAGTTTCCCATTGAAAAGGCTGACACAGAATATTATCATGGCCAGGTGGTCCTAGGGCAAAAATAAGTAGCTAGGCTTATTAGCCCGCATTAAACATACTCCCTCTATCTGGCCTCAGATTTGCTATGTGCTTGTTTGATTGCAAACCTTTATTTAGGAATATGTCCAAAAAAAAAGCCCAAAACTAAAACAGAGAAGATCTAAAAAATTTGATTTGACCTACCCTTATGATGTCAAGTCACTTTAGAAGTACATGAAATGCATTTTATATAGCTCAGTTTTTCCTAAACGCTTTACAATTCACCATTTAACACACACAAATCTCTTTCAAGGAAAAACGGCTCCTGGCAAATCAAAGCCAATATAATTTTTATGTTGCCAAGAGTTAGCCAAAGAGTAATTTTACCCCCTCAGACTGAGTAGTCCAGAAATAAAACCTAATTTGTATGCTCTCCTATCCTGTTAATCATCTTGTGACTCCTGAGATTGTTTGTTGTTAACGTTTGTTAACTACTGTTTTAAATTACACCAAATACTTGACTGGTGGTTGGAAAAGGTTGCCAGGTTTGTTGTTGGTGTTTCTTGAGAGATAAAGCCACCAGGGGGCTCTGACAAGCTGCTAAAACAAGTTGGCAACACTTGTGATGGGGGACTTAATGCTAGGATACAAACACACACTTTATATTAATAAAAGGTTAGTCTTTTTACTTTGGGTGTCACCTAATATCACTCAACATATGGCAGCATAAATATAATCATGCACCACTCAAACCTCATGATCTGTTGGTGATTCGAGGGTGATTTTAGTGTCTGTGTTCTCAACTCTTGACTTGACTTCAGGTGACTTGATCAGAGATCCAGTCCCTTGAAAACATTCCTTTAGGGGCTACAGGTGTATGGAGAGAGGAGACAGAGGTGGGTGGAGACAGAGGGTGGTGGTGGGTTGGGATGGTGCTCTGTGGTGGTTGATGGTATCAGAGAGGGGTGGAGGGGGAGCCGGGATGGGCGTTTCTCCTGAACCAGCTAACCGTGGCGTGGAATGGCTTGGCATGGCGTAGTCGGGTTAGTGCGGGGTGAAACGGTGAGATGGCGCAGCTCGGGCTCACCTCTAAGGCAGGAGGGGGGGTACCACAGGGGAGAAAGGGTGGTACGGAAGCTGAGAAAGGCCACTAGATCAGAAACCACAAGAGCCAAACAGTAAAGAGCCCTGAGGAGGCAAACTGTGGGCAGGGAGAAGAGAGAGGAAAGAGCTGCTAGTTACAGACGAGGGAGGGGAGGGAGGGAACACACACACACACACACACACAAACACACACACACACACACTCACACACACGGTGTCCTCAGGCTACATACAGTATGTAATATGTGTCCTTACTGACACCGTCACAGACAAGCAACTGACACACACCCTCAGAAGTTAATTGAGTGGTTTAGTGTGCACAGATTAAAATAGACTGACAGTAAACACAAGTTACAGGGGAGGGAAGGAAAATGGACAAACTGTTCAAGAAATCAGTGTCATTACATTCTTACATCACACACAGGGTTAGTTCAGCTTCTAAGAGTAAAATTCAAGCACTTTTCAAGCACTTTCAAGTCACCTAAACCAAACATTTCCAGACCCAGTCTGACATCTTTTAACTACCATAAATATCATTTGTGTCGTTATTTGATGTCATGAATATTGATTTGTGTCACTGCATAGGAACCACGTTCAGCGCTATGTTGCACAGGGGACACTTTTAGTTGTTGCAACCCTCCTCCAAGAAGACATGAGCAGCAGAAAAAGCATTACACTCTGCTTAAAGGTTTAAAAGGATGTTACATCGCCCCTTTTTTGAAGATTTAGTTTTTATTCCAAGTGGACTCATTCCCTCCTGGTTGTGTGCAGCCTGTGAGGTATGTTTATTTATGTGTGTTATGTTTCATTGTACATATCTGTAGTCAATCTGCGTGTAATATGAATGTGTGTTTATTTTGCACACCGTCATGTATTTTGACCAGTTTGACGGTGGATTTGATGACCATGATGTTGACTGAAGTGCAGTTTAGACGAATAAATCCATCAGTAACAGAAGAATCATGGTCTTGTCTGTTAACACATCTAAATTTACTATAAATGCGACTAAAATTACCACAGCGATCAATGTAAATTGTCGCTTTGTTTATTTTACCAGCAGTTCAAATGAACTTTGAGTTATGTTTCGACCGTGATTGTTTTAAAGCTTGCTAATTTCCAGAGGAAGGGATCAGCAGAGGATTGATCGAGCTATGAATGACAAATATGACGATGAGCGATTGACTTATCTGTTTTTTTTCACTGTCAACATAAATGATCCGTAATCAAGGAGACAGTTTACTGATAGTTAGAACCAATACATTTGCAGTCAAAATTAAAATCTTAGAGTCAACATTTAGAATAACCAGTTTTGGTGTGTAACTAAGTACATTTACTCAACTATTTTGCAGTACTTGAACATTACTTGAGTATTTCAGTTTTCCGCTCCTTTATACTTCTACTCCAAATTTGCACTTTTTACTACATTTATTTTTTTAAACTTATGTTACTTTCCAGATCCAGATTATCAATATAAAATAAAAATCAGCCAGTAAATTATGATTATTATGGATGAAGCTCCCCAGTGGTATATAAAATAATTTAAATGAGCCCCACTGTTACCAGCTGTAACATTAAAGTGATGAATGCATTAATGTATCAATAATTAGAATCCAGTAATATAATATGTATCATTATGAAATGGGACATTCTTCACTTTTACTTTTGGTACTTAAAGTTAAATTAAGTGTCGATGAAAAACCAGATTATGTTGAAATCAAGGAATATATTCAAATTCAAGCATATTCCTCACCTTGAAAACATTGCGCATTTTCCAAACTTTCATCTGCTTACAAGTTTCATCTAAAGTTGGATGATCAGAATTCATCCGAACGCTTCAGTTACTGCTCAGCTTCATTTACATAACAACCTTAGCTGTTAGCCAAATTACTACAAAAGGACCATTAGACTTGTGCTAATATACCGCTTGTGACCTTTGACCCACCTGCCAGGCCTCCAGCTGCTGCGACAGGTTGAGCTTCTGCTGGATGGCGTCCAGGAGCTGGCTATTCAGAGACATGATGTCTATTTTACATTTGGCCAGCTCCATTTCCACCGCTTTCTTCCTGCAAGACACACACAGACACAGTGTGTCAATGAACAAAATCCATACTCTGATACTGTCTACGGTTAAAAGTCTACAAAAGACTACAAACATGGGGAGACAGCTAGCCTGCCTCTGTCCAATGGAAACAGAATCTGCCTATCAGCACCAGTAGGTCACTGTGCCCAGCCAAGAAATACTCTGGCACGTAGCTGTTTCTCCTATCTTTCAGTCTTTATGCCAAGCTAAGCATATTTAAAGGTTAACTCTTGCCAAGAAAACAAATAAGCATATTTTCCCCCCGTGACCAGTCAAACTGTTCCTTTATGTGGACACCCAGAGAGCCAAATGGTGGTCCATTTTCCAGGTCTGATCTAAATTGTTTTCTCTCCTGTGTTTATGACTTAAGAGCAAGTGGGAAAAAAGATACCCTTTCATCTATGAAAACAGGTTTTTGACGTTTTTTTATTTTTTTATTTTTAGTTTGTTGTTGTAATGCTCATTCTGGCCACAAGAGACTGAAGTGCACCACTACTCATGTTCTAAATGAGACTGTGCAGTATTCATGTTTTCTTCCAGGTAAGTTTTAATAGTGGTGCACTTCAGCCTCTTGTGGCTTAAATGAGTATTACAACAACAAACCATTCCAAAACATTTTTATCACCTGTTTTCACAGATTAAAAAAAAAAAAAAGAACTTACAAGAATGATCCTGGCAAAACTTTTTTTTCTTCTATTCTTAAGTCATAAGCTTGAGGAGATAAAACACAAAATGACCATATCTATTGGACAAAAAAAAAAGAGGCAAACTCAAAGGATTATTCTGGTTCATTACAGCTTGAGTCTTATTCTTGTAGTTTCAGCCATCACCTCTATCAGTCATGAAAATATTATGCTCAAGCAAGTCTTTTCTGATAACTGGCAGACACAACGAGATATCAAGCAGCCAGGCAATTAGGTAGGTTGTAAAGGAGCCAAAAGTTAAGTCATAATATCTAAACCATTTCATTTGAAGATAAAAACCAAAGGGAGACCACCTAAAATGTTCAAATAAAAAAAATACAAATCTACCTACGGGTATCAATAAAGTCACCTTGAACACAATAATCCCACATTGCACAGGAAAACTGTATGCGCACAAAAGTACAGCAAGTACAGCAGGTCACAGTCAAACTGAGGAGTCGGTACACTGTGATGGATGTTTGCAACAACTTGCACAGTTTAGATCTTTCTTTTTTTTTTCACTTTCCCTTCCAAATAAGTTTGATTAATTTGGAGGTTGTTTAAAACTTGGCTGTATCATAAATAGTGGACTGAGCTTCCAGGTCTGAAGAGTCAGAAGCCAATGCAGACATGCCTTAAATCTACATTCTTTCTAATGGCCAGCAGGGGGCGACTCCACTGGTTTTAAAAAAACAATCCGATTACATGTTCTCTTATGAGAAAATTCCCTACTTCTCACTAGATTTATGACCTCAATAAACAATACCCCGATGAGTTTATGGTTTCAGTTCTTCTTCTATACAGCAAATTGTAAATTATGGTCCTATATAAAGTAAAATATATGATAAATCAGGTATGCTTTGTGATTGACAAGTCCGTCCAGTGAAGCACACAGGGCTCCCAAAACTCAGCTCAAACCGTCAAACTAGAAAGTGTTGATCAAACATGGATCCAGATTCTGTTACTGCGTTGCTTACGTCTTGCCTAAAATGTTTTCAGAAACTTATTTTAGTGTACTGTTTAGGTGTAATACAAGAAACTTCGTGGCCAGGCAGGCCGCCATTTTTTCCTGCAGAAAAGACGAGCCAAATACCACACAACACCACCACCCACCAGCTCCACGGTTTCATCAGTATTCAGTAATGCTCCTGTTGAAAAATAATAAGTTAGCAACCCCCATAATGTCAAACAAATAAGTGATGTCACAGTAGGTTTAATCAAAGCCCATCTGATTGTCTGATTCTTCATGTTTTTTGCCCCGTCAGACTTTTAAAGTATGTAACCACATCCCAGAAATGAAGACTTGTTGAATAAAATTTTAATATTATACATGTTTTTTTTTTTAAAGTTGTGATCACCTGGATTTATCCTTTAAACTTGACATTATATTGATGAAGAAAGTTATTGATGATGATGCAAAATGCTTCATATTTTGTGTGTGTGTTGTGATCTTACTTGGCTATGGCGTCATCTCTGTCTCTGATAGCGCTCTGGAGCTGCTCGCTGGGTTCTCGTATTTCAGCCATCATCTTCATCCGCTCGTTCTCCTCCCGCAGAGAGCACATCTCCACAGAGAGCAGCGCCATCTGCGGGTTTGCACGGGAGAACGACACGACACGATGTGTGAGTTGCTGGACTCGAATTCAGCACCGCATCCAGTCTCTAATGTGAACGTTAACGCTGAGGGCTGCTCATGTCTGAGACTGATCTTTGGTTGACCCACTTCGACAGGAAAATAACTGACCCGTGTGTGTGTTAGTGTGCATCTGTGTGTGCATCTGCGTGTGTGTGTATTTTGAGTAAATCATGTAAGATGGCATTTCAGACCCACAGGAGGGAGTGAGCTGTCCTGGCAGAAAGAAGACAAGGTTGAAGCGATGTCCTACATTACAAACAACATACATCAAGTTCACGCTGGCACAGAGACGGTTGAGGAGGACTACATCTGCAGCAGCGTGTCATCTAAATGTTATTCTTAGACATGAGCGCTCCTTAATGCTATGTTATTCTGCCAAGTAAGACTGGATGTGATGGTGAATTAATAAGGGCTGTCTGACACTTCTCTCTTCACACAGTTTGCAGCAGATCCTCGCTGTGAATATTTCTGCCTCCCGCACGCGCTTTAACCTCCTCGCGCATCACCTGATGTTTCACTGATGTGTACATACATGGAGTGTGTATGTTATGAGTGTGAAGTCAGCACCTGGTTGTGCAGCTGCAGCACCTCCCCTTCGTTGCTGCGTGTTTTGTCCTGCTCGGCTTCGTACAGCTCTCGGACTTCCCTCAGCTCCTCTCCCAGCTTCCTCGCCTGCTCCTCCAGAGCCTCCTCATCGCTGCGTCGTGAGCCCTGGCGACACGCAAGACACACACCACGTCATAACACACACTCACTCTGTCTTTATTATTATAAGACTGTCTGCCTTTAAGAAAAAATGTTTGGCGACACTTTATTTTATGATTCCTATGAGTTTCTCATAACTTTCTAAAAAAGAAACTCATATGAAAGTAATAGTAATGTTCCTGAAAGGATTATGTAATTCATATTAAAGGGACAGTTCACCCCAGAAGTGTTATCTAAAGGCTTTAACTGATCTCATTGAGTAAGGATGAAAGTTTTGCGTACTGGATAACCAACTAACCCTGAGTTATCAGCCCTTCACATGTTTCTGATCTGTATTGCTAGTTATTGAACTGCCATTGATTTATGATTCTTAAAAGCTACTGATAGGGGTGTGTTTTGATGATCAACATATTGCGCAGTAAGTGATTACTCACAACAAGTTGTGTTGGTGTAAACATTAGCATAATGCAAAGTATCCAGAGACAGATGACTGAATAGCAACAGCAGAGCAGAGACAGCAGGAGGGGCTGATGGAGCCACAGGATGTCAGGTCACATTCTACTTTAGCTAAGTGATTAATGTAACAGTGTGTGGTCTGGATAGACTCTGGTTCTGTTAGGGGCAGCTCAGTGGTTTAGGACTGTCACCGCAGCAAAAAGGGCCTTCCTCTATGGAGTTTGCATGTTCTCCACGTTTGTGTGGGTTTCCTCTGGTTTCTCCCACCATCAAAAACATCTATGTTAGGTTAATCTCCCCTGTCAGCGCCCTTGATCCTTGGCACTGACTTAAAAGTGAAAATTCAGTCATTATCTCCTCACCCTCATGCTGATTCAAGGTCGGGTTTAGGTTTTTAGTCCACAAAGCACTGCCGGAGTTTCACAGGAAAACAGTGTTGCACAATCTCCTACACAGTGGAAGTGAATGGTGACCAGTTTTCAAATGTAAAAAAACAACAACAACAGAATAAAAACATAAAATGCCTCCATACTGCTCCTCTGGTGTGATCCAAGTCTCCTAAAGGCTCAACATGCCAAGATGATTTTAAAAATGTTATTTAGACCATGTTTTTATCCTGAATCTTCACTGTAGATCCTGAGCTTGGAGCCACGTTCACGTGCACATGCACACTCTCTGAACTGGGTGTGTGTAGTGTGACGGTGTGCAAACAACATGTCGGGACTTAAAGGAGACTGGATTATGTCAGGCGAGCAGTATGGAGGCATTTTATGTTTGTTTTTTTCAGTTGTTTTTTTACGTTTGAAAACTGGTCACCATTCACTCCCATTGTTTGGGAGATTCTGTAACACTGTTTTCCTGTGAAACTCCAGCAGTGTTTTGCAGACTAACAAAATAAACCCGACCGTCAGTCGGCATGAGGGTGAGTAGAAAATGACTGAAATTTGATTTCTGGGTGAACTATCCCTTTAAAACTGGAGTTGGTCCCTGGGTGCTACACAGTAGCTGCACACTGCTCATAATACATCAGGTGGGTCAAATGCAGAGAATGCATTGCACCATGTTCGTTGTACTGTGTAAGTTATACATAGAGTTGATTTACCTTCACCTCATTTACCACTTACTGTATCTCCATTATGTATCATTTTACTAGCTGCAGGAAACAATAAAAACAAGTAGGCGAACAGAGACAAGCCCACTGCGACGCAATGCATTGTGCGTTTAATTTAGAAAACAAGCAGACATACCATACACCCCTGGTACTACTCTATTATTTTTAATGGTTCTTCCTTAAAAACTCAAATTAATGAGTGGATGATTACTATAGTGACACAGACCATTGTCTCTGTTTTCCCATAATAAAACCAAATGACAGTTCATCGAAGTAAATTGTTATGAGAGCCCTAAAATTAGGCATTACCTCACTTTATTTAAAGAGGTACTGCGCAATTAAATGTTTTTGGGTTTTTTTGAGCTGTAGAATATATTACTCGACTGTGATGAAACGTATTAATGGTGTTAATTTTGACATTTATTACCAAAAAATGGCCATTTCATGACTTGAAAATGGCTCAGGACACCATCTACTGTTTTAAATCATCCTTACCCTTGCAAGGACCAACGCTGGCACCCCCCTCTCTGAGCCCCTCGCCCAATTTGTAGCACTTTTCAAAATTATGCAGTGGGTGGAGTTCGGCTCAGACCTGTGGGCGCGGTTACACTTTAAAATACGGGCCATTTTGACAGTGCTGTCGAGTTGCCAGTGTGCTGTTCATTACCGTGGACTCGTTGCCATCCAGCAGATTTTGTGTTAACCTCCGTAGCTCTAGTAGGCTGGTGTGGAGGCTCCCGGTAGGCACATCCTTGGCTGAGGACGTCTCTGAGGACTCGTCCATGGAAGAGTCGGTGGACAGCGCAGAGTCCGTGACGTCGTTCCCCCGGAGATGGGAGCAAAGCGAGCGCACTTCACAGTAGGCCTCCCACAGCTGAAGACGCAACTAAACGGCCAAGCAGAGGGAGGAGTGTTTAGAAAAGCATGGCGACATGTTCGACAGTGATTTTAGTAACATATAGTAGTACTGTAGCTACCTGCTCTCTCTCCTGTTCCTGCTCCTCCTGCTCCATGCTCTGTTCGATCTCACACAGCAGGCTGGATGGGTGCGGGGTGAGGCTTTGGAGGCTGTGCTCCTCCGACAGCTCCTCCAGCCGGGCAGTCAGCTGCCTGTGGGACACCTGAACCTCCTGGAGCTCCAGCTGGCTCTGCCGTAACTGGACACAAAGAACAGAGGAGGCAAAACTTGGGGCTTAGATCTGACAGTCAGTAGACTTCTTAAAAATTAACCTTTGTAGCAGTTTGATTAATAAAATTAATTTAATAACAAATCATTTTTAATAACTATCAGTAATAAGTGGTAAATTGATAATTAAACTTTAGTTAATAGTTATTTTATAGTTAGCAAACATTCAAGTAATGTAAATATATACTTTAAAAACCATTTATTAAGCAACTGTAAAGTTTTATAAACATCAATTACATCCAGGGCTGCATATGTAAAAAAAAAAAATCATCATCATCATATTGCGGTTATTTTGACAGATATGAATATGGATTGTGATATGATTTTAAGTTTCCTTATTCAACAAATGGCTCCGCCTGACAAAACAATTTCAAATGTGGTGCAATTACTGCCACGAGTATTAATTAAATATCCATGAATACATTTTTAATTGACACAATTCTTCATGGCAAGTAATCGATTAATGATTAATCATTAACGCTCTTACTCAAAATGTGAGCTGCCGCAGCATTTTATTTTGTTTTTCATACGTGTGTCATTGTGTCATTGGCCCGTTTGTGATCAGATCACCTGATTGGCTACGAAAATGCAGATGAAAAGTTTGGATATTAATTCAAATTGTATTCAACTAAGATTTTAAAAGTAACGAAGTAGATTACATCTTGTAATGCATACTTGAGTGCGAATAAAAGTACAGGCTTTAAAATCTACTCATAAATGTACAAGTACCCAAAAAAAAACTACTTAATTACAGTAATATGAGTATTTGTAATTAGCTACTTCCACCTCTGCTCTGCAGCACTACAGTATTCCATCATCAAGCTGTTTGGTCACAGATTTGTCTTCTATCACAGTATTTATTAACCATTTAATAATAAAGATCAGTTGCAACTTTACTATAACATCCACATAATGTTTATAGACAACACTTAACGTAACATAAGTGAAGTCACTTGCTGTAATATAATAAATAACATAGTATTACTAATAATTAGTAAATAGTATTAATCATCATGTCATTGTTAAACATTGAAATAACTACTAACTAAAGTTTAATTAACTATCAAGATATCATTTATTAATGGCGGTTATTATAAAGTGTTATCCGTGTGTCTGTACCTGTAGGTCCTTGTCGTGACACTGCCTCTCCAACACCAGCGTCCTCTCTCTGAGGTCGTCCACTGTGTTCTGCAGCAGCTCGTTCTCCTCCAACATGGCGTGCACCCGACGTTCCAGCTCCATCTTTCTCTCCGACAGCATCTTAATCTAACACGTCAGACAGTACCGGTTAGTTGACGCACCACGGGACTGACTGGACAAACTGAGGCTTGTTTAGAATTCCTGGTCAACAGCGGACATATGGATGGCTGTGGTACCTGATTGAAGGCTAAATTTCATTGTTTTCCTTAGTCTGTGGCAAGCTGGGCTCTTACACAAGATTAAAATGTACTCCCACCGGCCTTAAGAATGTGTGTTGCCTAGCACGGACGTAGGCGGTAGTTGCCACCCTCGTCTTCAGGAATGTCTTGGTGATATGTTAGCGTCTCCGCAAAGCTTGATATCTGCTTACTCAATACCAAGCATGTGTAACGGCCTTCTACTGAAGGCTGGCACTGCAGCAACACAACATATTTCTCATGAAATGCTTCCCTTGTAGCTGCCTGAGCAGCTTTCCCCATTAAACAAACATCGGTCCTTGTTCATTTTTATCCCTCCTGCTTTTGACCTACATCTGGTAACCTACTTCACAGCGCAGGAGCTTACATGTGGATCCGTTGTTTTCACTACTGTATGAGCATCCACATTGCCAGGTTCCGGATATTTTTGGGCTGCTAGTCTCTGTGTTCATACAAACAGGGCAGAAAGCCATTAGTCATCGGCACATGTCATATAAAGGAAAAGCGTTGGAAAAGTGGGAGCACCCAGACATTGCAGTATCTCGGCTAAATATAGAGCGGTAGCCTTTTCTCCCAATTATAGCGCAGGCTCTGCAGTCTGGGTGTTTTCTGCCTCGCTTTGAAGAGACGCTACGGGGAAATCTGAGTTGTTGTTATGCTCTTACAGTACCTTTGTTCATGACATATCCGGCTGATAATCATACATGACACAAGTGACATTACAACATGTCTCATGCTATGACAGCTAAGCATGTTTTTCATGCTCAATGTCAGGAAACAGGGATTGCCATAAGTACGTGGAAATGTCAAACAGGGATTTATCATTAAATGTTTAATACTAAGATGGTATGGTTATACAGTGTAAGGCCAAAACAGTCAGTATTTAATTCAGCAAGAGATCCAATAATCTACCCTATAAAATGATAGTGCTTTTACCCTATCATGAACTCGTTTAATTGGACACAGGGGAAGCAATTTGAAATTGACAGGAAAATAATGGTGCAATCCTTGTTTCTATTATTGTATAAGGCGTTACATGCAGCATGCAGTCTGGCTGACAGACGGCGTCGGTATCCACTCACTTCTAGCCCTTGCTGCTCCAACCAAGAGGGAAGGAGGGTGAGGGGAAGGAAGAATGGGTGAGGAGGGAGATAAAGATAGCGATTACAGAAAGAGAGGAAAAGATTTGGGAGAAATCCCACAACAACTGCCCTGACAGAATAAACGCTTCCTAGAAATGCTCTTAGCATGGCAGGTAAACACCATCCTCCTCTGAAAAACAGGACATTTCATGAAAGTACTAGTTTACCGTTTGTGGGATTTTATCCCACTTATTTTCACCGAAACTCCAACTTTAAAGCGAGACGATGTAACTTTGCCAAACAGGAGACACTGTGACCCCAAGTGGAAACTGCATGATATTGGGACATTAAATTTACATTAAATTTAAATTTACATTAAAATATTGGGACTTAATTTCCCCAAATTTACTTGAGGCGACTCTTTTAAAGGACCAGTTTGTAGTGGCATTAAGTGGCAGACACCCTCCCCTTCCAAGTGTCTAGGAGAACCTATGGTGGTCAGTAAACTGTCAGTAAACACAATGATTCTTATTTTCAGGTGATTTTTACACTAATGAAAACATACTTATGAACACTTATATTCAATTTCTGCCACTTTCTGCCAATAGATCCCCATAAATCTTACACACTGGACCTTCCAATGCATCATCATTAGGCGGCCTGAGAATGAGTTGCAACGGGACCAAGAGCAGGAAACAGAAAACATGTTGGATCTGTGAGGCAAGGTATGTTACATCTTGATTTACCATTGAAAGGACTGCCTGTGCTAAAACATAATGTGACAGTAAAATAAGTTATAAAATAAGATAAAGTCATCAAGTCATAAAATAAGCTAACAGCCTTGGTAAAGTCGGTTACTCAGCAATATCTATCTAAAGTTTACTCATGTTAGCTAACATTAGCCGCCAGTAGCTACTGATCATAACAGACCACAGGTCTCGCAGTGAGAGGCATCTTTTTCCAGCTGTTTACAACAGGCCGGAAGCATTTTGTGCTCTACTAATACACCCTCACAGTTTTAGACTTGTGTTTTTGTGCTGTTTTGTTCTCTGAACACCTCTATTTGAAAAAAAAACTTTTTTTTTTCTTATTGTCCCATCAGAGGCTGGATACCCTGAGTCACATGATTTGACCAACTGTAGTTATAATGATTTGAACAGTGCTGTACTTGAGATTTCGGGTAAGTTAATTTCTCTTCTTTCCGAGGAGCTCGTTTACCCACATGGATCTCTGTCACACTGTGTCCAGAACAGGTTTTGGAAACATCCCCTCACCCTCAATCAGGTAGCTAACTACCTACCTATTAACTAGGAAGTTAACTAGCTCTAGCGAACCAACATAAAGTGTACAGACCTGAGTTTACCCACAGCAAAATCACGATAAGGCTACAGAAAAGTGATTGCCTCGCAAAAAAACACACAGCACTGCTCTTCTTTCAACTACACCTTCAACAAAAAAAGGCAGTGAGCGCACCTCTGATCAGGCCTTAAACTGCAGCAGTGCATTGAAGTTAGAAATTGATACTGAGCTATTGGCATGAGGAAGAACGCGTTATGTCTTCTTTCAGAAGTTACATAGCCTCGCTTTAACTTCCCTTGGGATCTACTGTCACCTTAGATACTCAGGCTTCAAGCTGAATACAATAACTGCAAACAGGCAACATCATTTTTGCAAATCGCTGTACTTTTCTGTCTCTATTTCTCTTCAGATTTTTGTTTTTGTCGGGTGCTCAACCCTGGAGCACTCAGAAAAGTGTAATTCAATCAAGTGTACTCGGTTTAAAGTGATGTATAATGAAAAATGGCACTGATGGCGGCTCACCTCAGCCTGTAGGCTCTCTAGTCGTGTCATGTGCTGGCTTGTAGACATACTCTTCTCCCTGAAGTCGTCCCGTAATGAATGGACCTGAGTGGACAGCTGCCTCTCCACCTCTGCAGCCTGAATGGAGACAGACAGCAGACAGAACAGAGGGAGAATTACCACAATTGCCTTAAATATGTCTGCACTTACTTTAAAAGAGTACTCCACCAACTCCCGCAACATTGTCAGACTCCCTCTGGAGCCACAAAAGACTTTATGCAACTTTTTTCCACATTTGCTGTAGTGCCCCAACACCTGTAAAGAGACTCTGATGTGTAAAATCTGCCAAGTTGTCCTTCAATTATTGTTCATGGCAATGTTGACATCAGAACATGTTGTTAAAGTGCTACATTAACTGCTCAGTTAGATTAGAAAGATTATACAGTGTGTTCCCTTACAAACATACTGAGATGAGTAATTGGAGTCTGAATACAAGCGTAGGCACACACACACACACACACACACACACACACACAAACACACACATACACACATGTAGACAAACACACTCATGTTCACTGTGTTCTATTACTGACGTGTTACTTGCAAATCAGCCCTCCCCAGTCTGTTCCCGTCAATGGTGCTTCTGATGGCCGTTTCTCTGAAAGGCCCAATTTTACCCAAATGTCATGGCCCCTTTTTAAAAGCCTCAGACAGTCCACCGCTCAGTGTTTGTGCTCCATGTAGCCCACCCCGGCCCATTGGGCAGGTATGATCAGGCCATCCTGAGCCTTGCTGAGATTCATTAGCATAAAGCTGCACTCAGGAAGCTACCGTTCGCATTATCATCACTGCCATGGCAACAGCAAAATCCTAAAAACCACTCGCTTTTTTT
>JAJHUR010094631.1:0-22099 GCA_027495735.1 Lutjanus campechanus | reverse complement strand
CGAGGAGGGGGGGGGGGGGGGGGGTGTGTGAAAGGAACATCTCTGTAAATGTGTAGCAGAGGAATCTGTCACACTTCGTGCTGCTCACCTTGAAAGAACTGCCCGCTGCATGTTCTGGCAGCAACTCGAGACAAAGCCAACCACACAACGGTGTCGGCTCCCTGCTCCACACTGCGCAGCCTCTCCCCCATCATGTGGTGGAACTGAGGCATTGATGTAGAAACAGCTGGGGAAAAAAAACAGTAACAGTGTATATGTATTTTCGGTTACTATCAAAGAGGGACCCACTGTTATTTTTTTATGCTCTAGCAAATTAAACAGAGGCAAGGATTTCGAAGGATCTGTAGGTTCACTGAAAGATAAAGCGAAAAAATGCATTTTCAAAAGTAGGTCCTCAAGGAAACTTCTCACAGTTATTTCTTAAAAAAATGTTTGAAACTCATGCTTTGCATGTGTAATTACCTATTCATTTCAAATATGAAAATTCAGCCAAATTAATAATTAGTAAATAACTTATCTGCCTCATGTTTCTGTCTCATCGGTCAAAATCACTACGATTAGCTGAAATTTCTTTTAATCTATGAAGGCAGTTGTTTACGTTAGGGTTTATAGTCTCACATTTTGTATGTAATGGGCTTTAATGAGTTTTCAAAACAACCAAATAGAGTATTATCTGTCCAGGTCTAAGCATGAGAGACAATTTGGGGGAAAATGCAAACAAAGTTTTACCAATTAGAGAAGGAGAAGAAGAAAGAAGGGACAGACTGAATAAATGATACAGTTTTTGGGTTACTATTTAGGAAACTGTAATCCATAGAGCACATATAAAGTCCTCCAATCACTCCCCTCGGTAGTTAGTGTCTGGTTAATCTTAGTTTGGTTGCTTTTTCGTGATTTTTCAAAGTTTTGGTCTCTAAAGATTTGCTATATAGCACCACCATCAGGACAATCGTTACTGTATCTAATGGGATGAATGCTGTGCAAGCGCAGTATGTGTGAGATTTTCTTTTCATTGAAAAGCTTTTTTTTTTAAGAAAAGAAACAAACAAAGAAAAATATACAAGCAGTACCAATATTTTCAGGCCTTTTGGATGAGCTGTGTAATAGATTGTAATTGTATATATTTACGTGTTTCCAAAGCAAAATTACAGAATTAAAGACAACAGTAAAGAATGGAATTAACAATTATACTGTAAATAAAATGAAACAAAACAAAATAAAATAGCTGATGAAATATATCAATAAAATAAAAAGTACCTGGTGTATCTACCCAGCCTGGATGCATCACAGAGAAGTGAATGACTGGATTGGCTTTGGCCCACTGTTGTGTCAGCACCACCTGCTGTCTCTGAGGAGAAACAACACATTGTTACCTCTACTGCATTCACTACCACTGCACGTGTGTTTGTGTTATTATTTTATGTCTTTCTTCCTCTGTTCAGCCACATCACACACATAGATAGCATCCAGGTTTAAATAAATATGCATTCCATTCATCATCAATCCGGCCATCTCCATTATCAAGAAGTGTCTTTTACTTTACTTGTCCCTTACAGTCTCAGAGTCTTTTTGACCACTTGAATTGCGAATAGAAAGGAAACATGAATAAATAAATAAAAGGAAATAAAAACAATGGACACATACAAATTTACCCTTCTATGTGTTGTGTTGTGTTGTGTTGTGTTGTGTTGTGTTGTGTTGTGTTGTGTTGTGTTGTGAGAGATGAATTAGGACAAACCAAACATAATAAGATATAATAAAATTTCCTGATTATCAGTATCCTTCCCCATTAGTCATATTTTGTAGGCCTCAGCCTCTGGTACCGGACATAACTGTGCACAATACATAAGAAAACAACTGGGGGGAATGATAGTATTCAGTTATGCACATATGTCTCATCAGTAAAGTCTCGTCTTAGGGGCCAAATAAAGTCAATCCACCTTGACCAGATACTGTTAAATTAATCTTGGTGTATTATCTGTCGATTTCTCAATTATACAGTATATATTTGATGAACTATGTCTATCGTGTCCTCAGTCAAGGGAGCTTGGGGCTTCAGCCACTTCTGACTTATAGCTTTTTTAACATGCAGCCAACAGGATTTTCATTAAGGGCTCCATCTTTAGAGAATAGCTGTTGCAGAACATTGCATAGGTATGAAACATTACCTCTAAAAAAGGGATAGTAGTTTGGAATACCTCCTCTAAAGTCTACAAGTAAAAGTTTCATTTCAAAATCTTACCCAAGAAGAAGTACAAAAGTATTAACATCATTATGCAGAATGGCCTGTTTCAAAATCCTATAAAATCATGTGTATTCTGGTGCAGCTGGTAATGGTGGGGCTTTATAAACTGCTGGGTAGCTTAACCTATATTAATATAGCATGATTTATTACTTCATTTATATTTTGTATTAATAATATAAAGCTATCAAATAAATGCAGTGAGATAAAAGTACAGTAGTTGAAGTATCAAGTAGCATAAAATGTAATTATTGAAGTACAAGTAGCTCAAAAGTGGACTTATGTACGGTATTTGTGTAAATGTACTTAGTTATATTCCGTCACTGTTGGTTTATAGCCAGGATTACTACCTTGTTCTGGGCATAGACCATGACACCATCGAAGAAGCCCTTCTCTGACTGCAAGTCATCCACTTTGAGTTTCTGGACCAGCATGCCTCCTGAGGACACAGTGATCTAACAGTCAGGGAGAAAAGAGGCACAGTGTGCTTAGACAACAGCCACTACAGTGTGGACAGAGGTGGCTTTATGCTGTCCACATGATGCAGATGAGGACTGTGTTTGTGTGTATTTGTGCGAGCGTGTGTGTGTGTGTGTGTGTGTGTGTTCATACCACCCTGGGATCCCGGCTCTTCTGTAGGAGCGGTATGAGAGTCTGGGTGAGGATGTAGACCCCTAAAGAGATGGAGAAAACTCATGAATTTCAATGCGTTTGTGTGCAGCGGCAGCTTGGCTCTGTTTGACCATCAGAATGAGGTCTCACCCATTGTGTTGGTGGCAAAGTTCTTCTCCAGTCCCTCAGCGTTCAGCTCTCTCTTGTGCACCATACAGCCTGCATTGTTTATCTGTCACAAGAAAATAATGAAGAAGTCAGATCAAATATCTGAGATGTAATGAGGGGTAAAAAGAAAGTGTTGATACCTACCAACACATTCAAGGATGGATACTGCTTCTTAAAGGCCTCTGCAAACTCCCAGACTTTGCGTGTCTCTGACATGTCCACAATATGGATGTACACCTCCTAGAATAACCAGATGACTATCAGTCACTCTCAGAAATCATGGCACTCCCTCCGTGTTGAAGTAAGTAAACTTTATTAATAAAGCACCTTTGTGAAACCACAGTTACAAGGTGCTGTATAGTGCAAATGTTGCAGAAAAATAATAATAAAAACAACAAAACAACAACAATCAAAACTACCCAAAGGGCACACACAGGATACAGGAGAAAGTGCTTACAAAAGAAATGAGTTTTTAACAGCTTCTGCTTTTTTATAGTTGGAGGAGGACAGTTACAAAGGGTGTGAGCCACAATTGCAAAAGCGTGGTCATCTTTGGTTTAGAGCCTGTATCTTAGGACAGCCAGGAGGCCTTGGACATTAGACTTCCATGCTCTTACCGTACACAGGAGACACAATAATTCAGAAATATGAAGTGGGCCAGCCTGTGTAGTGCTTTATAGGTGATTAAAAGAACTTCAAAATCAATTCTACATTCAATGGGTGACCAGCGTATGTTGGTTTGCACTGATGTGATACGTGACTTAAAATGTGTATTAGTTAAAAGTCTTGCACCTGCATTTTGGACCAATTGAAGCTGAGACACAGAAGACTGACTGAGGGTGGTGATCAGTGAATTAGAATAATCAAGACGGAATGAAACAAAGACATTAGACATTTTTTCCGGATCTTGAAAGAATAATACAGGTTTGAAATTGGAAGAAGCATGATAGGGCTGCTTTTTTCATGTGACACTCAAAGATGGTTGTTACACAGAATGATCTGGGAAGTCGTTCTTAGACTGGAAAAGGGCAAGCCCTTTCAAAAAGCACTTGGCAGGTGATTGGATGAACCATCTGTCTATCATGTCAAACAGGGGCTAACATCAACCAATCTGATCAACGCTTCCATGGACGCTTGCTGTTGTCACACCTAAAACCATGCCTGTAGCTGCCAGTAGTCCCGTCTAGGATGCTGATAGGCTGCACAACTTTTAGTGGTTAACTTGAAGCCTGGCAAGATTAATTCTTGTGTGATCTTGTGAATCCACCAGCCTCGCAAGGTAACTATGAAGAGGCCCTGAGACATCTCTCTGATGTTTCGTTGGGGTTAAGTCTCAGAAAACTGTCTGACATCCAATCCGTGATAGCTATTAGGTAATCTAAGAAATGCACTTGAAGCGACTAACGTGGAAAAGAACAGGACCAATGATCGAACCCTGGGGTGCACCACACATTAGTCGAGCAGATAAGGAGACAACACTCACCGTATTCCCAGACTCATTGACAATATCCGCCCTGGCCTCTTCTGCCTTATCTTTGTTCCTACACACCATGTGGACTGTCCCACCTGGAAACAAAAACATGAGATCTTTCATTTTCTATCTTCTATTATATAAGGTGCACAACAGAGAACACACCTCTCTGGTATTGGTACCTTTCTTGGCTACAGCCATGGCTGTCGCTCTGCCGATTCCACTGTTGGCTCCGGTGATCATGAAAGATCTTCCCACAACGGACACGTTCAGGTCTTGGGGGTCAAAGTCTTTAGATGCCACCTCATATCCCCTCCTAAAGGCACACAGAAAACACAAGAATCAGTGTGTGCCCTGAAGTTAAAAGTACAAAAATATATCTTCTTCCTCTTACCTATAGTGCTATTTATCCATCTAGATTGTTTTGTTGTGAGTTGCTGATTTTTGCAGCTGTAGAGATGTCTGCCTTTTCTGGCCTGAAAAACTTTGTTACCAGTCACTTTATTGATATATTAACGGTACTGGAAGTAAAATAAAGACCCATGGTTATAGGCAGGTAGTAGACGCAATCTTGCAAAACTTAAAAACGCATTGTTTTGCATCTATAATCAGCACAGGTGCTTTGTCACAATACTGAATCTCCCTAACTAAGCGCCCCTACCCAATTATACGCCCTCGTATAATGAAAGTACACAGCACTCAGCTTGTGGTGCTCAAGGCACCAAGACGTACCAAGACATACAACTCCAGTGCAATGTCTCTTTACACAAACATTCTTTACACCACCATAGAAAGAAAAGCGTTCCTATAAGAAACTGCTCACATCAAGGTCTGCGGATTATCTTGAGTGATCAGGTCATGATTTCTAGAAAGAGAAAACTGCTGTTGAGTTTTTCAAAAGCAAGTACCACTTAACATTATATTGCAAAGAAGGCAGACAACAAACTTGACAACTCACATCAAAACAAACTAGATGGACACATAGCACTACAGACCAGAGGGGGGAAAAAAATAATTTTGATTTGGGGGGTCAACTGTCCCTTTCATTGATGACTATTTGTTTTTAAAGACAGAATCACAAGATTGACTATCTGCAATATTTCTCCACATATTAGCTTCGGTAGTCAGGTGATGTGAATGTCATCCTCAAGACACATCAGCTGTCAATGGAACTATTGTAATTGCACATAAAGGCCAGTTTGTGTGGTGATGTGTGCCATACAGTGATCAGACCTTTGATGCCGCCCTGTTTTTATCAGTCTTTAGGCTAAAATAAATTGCATAAAATACATTTTACAGAAAATAATACCTATATTTAGACAAACAGAACAATTTAGACTATATATACTGTATATATACACACAAATGAAACTGATAAATCATCCCCTGACAGCAGTTTCTTTACATCTCTAGATAGGCTCCAAAGTCAATAGTGTTGACTGACCTGGTATATTGGTGGATTCCATTCAAAAACCAGACAGCATTTCTGTACAGAGACATGTCATCAAGTGGAAAACAATCCCCAAAAACAGTGCACCAGCTCCCCTGTCCCAGTCATCCACTGTGACGGACCAGTATCACATGAAGCTGCAGGGCTGCTCAGAGGGGGAGCGCTTGCTGCTCTCTGCCGACGCTGCAGAGGAACAACACTTAAAACACTGACCCTGACTGAAGTCAAGTGATATTAGTTAAACTTTTATCCGCTCATTCATTAAAATGCTTCTGACAGACCACGTGGTCGGGCTGTAAAGGCTATGATGGGCTGTTGGCCGGGTGCACCTCTGTAACACAAACATACAATAACCAATCCAGACGGTCGTGAGGTGTGGTGACGCGTCCAGCAGGCACCGCTTCTCCGGCGGCCAGGAGGGCGGAGTTAACCAAGTTTCGCACTGACTGCAGCGGTGGACGACGGACAGATATGTGTTCAGCCGGACCATTTGACCCATTGTGAGGGTTAAACTTCTTCATTTTTAATCTTTTGATGCGTTTACAGCTCCTGGCGCAGGCTCAAAATGGTGAGTGTTTGTTTTCTACGCATGACTGTGAGATAAGCGTCAGCCTGAGTGTTCACCTGTCGCACCTGTTGTCGCTGACAGGTAGCTAAAGCTAAGAGACTACACCTCTACTCCACTTCCTTTAACGCCGAGGCCTGTTTGCTCTTCTCAGGCCGCACAAAGAGCAGCTGTATCTGGTTTCTATTGTGAGTTTTCATTGCGTTTCAGTGGTTTTAAGCGACAGCCGAGAAGTCAGATGTGCGTTTCCTGAAGCTGTCCCCTCAGCAGAACAGGTTCCGTCACTTTGTCCTGCCCTGCTTTCCATAATAATTTGCCCATGGGATGACACAAGGGATACACATCTAGAAATACCAGTATGCGGACTGCCTGAAAGCCTGCTGTTGTTTTAGTGTAATAGAGTTTTACAATGCTGTTAACATTTCCCTGGCTGTTCTTTAACAGGTATGTCCTCATTTTGTTGAAACCCACTGAACTCCTTGAATGGATACACAGTTTGAGGGGGAAAAAACACCACACCATACTTTAATGTCCCACATTTTAATAATAATAATTATATTTATCATTTGATTTCTATGTTCTGTTGTGTCAGTGGCAAAGTCAGGCTTTCTGAGGGGCAGGGGCCGAAAAAGTAAAAAGGGCCCCAGCGCCCAGAAAGTCACCATGCAATTAGAGGGGAAACAGTTCCAATTCCTGGTTTACATTAGGATTGTTTTATTATGAGAGAGGAGAAATATATTTATAATATATTCACTGTTACAAATCATAAAATGTCACAAAGGACAATAGTGCGACAGTCGGCATGTTCTCCTTTGAAATTTCCTGTTTCTGGTCCGGAACAATTGTTTTTATTTGTCTGTTTCATGTGTATCAGAGTTAAAATTAACATAGATTTCACACTGAATGACTTGGTGTCTGTTCATGAATTCTAAGGAATCATTAATAACCTTTCAGAAGGAGCAGATGTTTATGATGGTTAAATTGAGCAATATGTCAGTGGAGTCTGCAGGAAGAAGGCAGACAGTCACTGAACTCAAACTCCAGAGTGAACAGTTTACTTTTGTTTTCAGGGTAACGGGCTTGTCTTTAAATTGACAGAGTCATAAACAGCTTATCGACTTACACTGTAGAGCTTGTTGTCACTTGTCATTTTCAAAGTGTGATGTTGCACTCATCTTGCGTTTGTGTCAGTTCAGCGTCCGTGCAGCCTGCAGGCAGCCTGCCTGAGCTTCCTTGTGTCTGGGGAGGACGGGGTGGGGGGAAACCACTCGCTTCAACCATAGATCATATATTAAATATTTGATATGCCGTCTGTGCCTCCAACTCGCTATTTGGACTGCTTTGCTCATTTTTGAATGCTAGGGTCTTACATGTTGCTCCTTTAAAGTACAGTAATAAAAACACACTGGGAACTGTTAACTACCATTTAAAGGAATGTAAAGGCCAACTCATTTTCTAGCATTTAGGGCAGCCCATATGGCACTGCATCAGTTCACCAGTGTGGTGGGGAAAATATTAAATCCCAAGAAGCCGTTTACCATGGCTGCAGTATAACAACAAATTATAAATATCTTGTGCATGATGGTGTTCACACTTTTTTGTAATTAACTAATTTGAGAAGGTTTGAACAGGGTTTTGAAATGAAATGACCTCTGCACTGGCAGAGGTGTGGACTCAAGTCACATGATGCAGACTAGAGTGAGTCCCATGTCACAAATTTGAGTGTGCCACAAATTAATTCATTTCCTTAATTAACTAACGTTAAAGCTATTCATTCTCAGCAAGTGGGTGCTTAATTCTGTAGACCCACTTTGTTTGAGCCAATCCGACAGCATCCAGTCAGGTTGCAGGAGAGAACCGTGAAGAATTAATGCTACGTTACTGAGCTCCAGTTTGAAAGAACGATAACAAAGATAATTTCATTTGCATACAACGACTGTGAGGTGGTTAACAAAAAACAAATGTCAGTATGCAAAACATGCTGGTTGAAAATTACAGATGGAGATGCAAGAACTTCCAGCTTCAACATTTTAAAGGTGAACAAAGAACATAGCTTGAGGCTCTGTTGTTTAAAATGGCATTACACTTGGTAAAGAGTGCGTTATGACTTGTTTAGGACACCAAAACTCAAAGTTTAGGACTTGGGACTTTCCTGTCTTGACTTGGGAACTGAACGCAAAAACATGGTATTTGCAAAACAATGACTCAGCCCCTCCTCTGCTTGAAATTACCTCCAACTTATTAGCTTTTCTGTTGAAATTTGAGTGGGTTTGAACAGTGCTTTGTTGCACTACATGATCTCTTCATGGGCGGGTCTGTGAGGGAGGATTTTTCCATTTTGCATTGTATATTTAAGGCAAGTCAGTTTAAAGGAAATAATGTATCAGAGGAGTTTCAATAGAGGTGGGGGGATTCATTTCCATTCTGATATGTGGCCAAATCTATTTTCAATACTCGGAAATGTCAGATACCCAACTCCTTAGCTCTCTTGAAGATCGGAAAAGAAACAAACAGTCTCTTCCTTAGTCTTGTGTTGACCTTCATATGTCTGTCCCTCAGTCCTGGAGTTACTCTTTAATGAGACAACAACACACCACTGGTTTGACCCATGATTTGTGTTCGAGGGTAGTTAATAATGTCCTCTGTAATGAGTCTGTGTGGACACGTGTGCGCGTTTGTTTATACATGCAATTCCGTCATGCATCTTGGTTACCACTCTTACCCTGCGGTGTGTACGTGTGTCGTTAGATGCGCTTCCTGCTGCTCTTCAGTCGCCAGGGGAAGCTGCGTCTGCAGAAGTGGTTCACACCCATGTCAGAACGAGAGAAGAAAAAGATCATCAGGGACATGACCTCCATGGTGTTGGCACGGCAACCACGCTCCTGTAACTTCCTGCACTGGAAAGACCTGAAGATCATTTACAAGAGGTGGGCACTGCTGCTGCCCCCGCATGTTTGCTTAACCAGTTTGAATTACTTCAGCTGTGTCTTAAGCAGCAGAACCCCCAGTTTCTTTACTACTCATGATTACACCTGCTGTGTTTATAAACTATAACTCCTCTATGTGTTCATATCAGCTGAAAATCTTCACTATGTCACCTTCTCCTCAGGTATGCAAGCTTGTATTTCTGCTTGGCCATAGAGAACCAGGAGAATGAGCTGTTGGCCCTGGAGGTTATTCATCGCTATGTGGAGCTGCTGGACAAATACTTTGGCAATGTATTTCATTGTGTTTCACTTCTTTTAGTCAATGTGTAACTGTTGAAATGTGATGGTAGCTTAAATCAAGAATGGGGATGCACAATATTGGATTTTTGCTGATATCCGATGTAGGAAATTAGTCATATGCCAATATTTATTCTCCATCAATGTGTAAGGAAAAATTGACATAAGCAAACATTTATCTCCACCAGAAACATGTAGGCAATTTAGCTGTTTGGGGACTAGTTACTGAACCACTTCTTGTCACTCATCCAGCCAGGTAATCTAAGGTTCAACAATAATAAGATTGTTAATCAGTCCACAAAGTTTATTGATGCACAGACTACAGACTTTTGACTCATTACCAAGAGTTTAAGTATAAAATAGAGCAAAAATAGAGTCAGACCATACGTGAAGAGACTGATTAAAAGATGTTGAAAACAAAACAAGCACAAGAAATAGCGAATCTGAATAAATGCTAGGGTGAATACATGACTGGATGTGAATAACTGTGATGAATACAGCGTTCAACAAATGAATAAATATATAATTAAATGAGGACCAGTGTGAACCAGATAAAACAGCACGAAAAAAGGGCACAGCGGAGTAAACTTTAACATTAATCAAATCATCTTTCAACACGGTTCAGCTGCTGAGAGGTGCCTAGGAAGCATGGGTGAAATGTGTTACATTTATGTATTCATATGAACTCTTACTACTCAGAACATTTCTAAATTAAGCTAACAACAATCTGAGAATCAACCCCAGTAACACATTGTTTCACATGATATGCCAGTATTTTCCAACTCATTTTGGCTGATGCTATCAATATATGCACACGGTTTTCCACCTAATTGCAGAGAACATCACATATCTCCTGTAATAGAATTAGCATTTTATTAAGCCTACTTTTATCATGATGACGTACTGGCAGATGCAGACAAAAACTACAGTGCTCCTCAAAATGCACCATTCACTGACTCACTGTTGTTGTTTTTTGTTTGTGCCTGTTCTTCATGCATTTGTCCTAATGATCAGGATGACCGCTCTGAAGATGGGAAATAAAATTAATTAATATTTAAGCTTTTATCCGCCTTTACAGATGCCAAGATTATTGTGCATCCCTAATTAAGAGTATACTAACTGAACTAGGCTGTAAAAATCCTTTCAGATAACATTTTTTTTGTACTAATTGCTGCTGTAAAAGTAATCCTAACTGCCGTCATACCTCCTCTCAGGTGTGTGAGCTGGACATAATCTTTAACTTTGAGAAGGCCTATTTTATCCTGGATGAGTTTCTAATGGGAGGCGAAATACAAGAAACCTCCAAACAGACGGTGAATCGCTCCATTGAAGCCTCAGACATGTTACAGGAGGTGAGACTCGCTACCACACACTCTCTCTCACACACACACACACACACGCACACACAACACAATGCAACACATGGTGCAGCTTGCATCTGTGGTGTGAGCAGGTAATGTGTTGCATGGCTCAGCTTAATTAAAGTAAAATCAAATGGTGGCCTTGTTTTGAATGTAGTTTAGAGATGATAATGTCTTTTTTAACATCTCGGCTGTGGGGTACTTAGACATGGAGTCATAGCAGTGACAAAAAAAAGAATAAATCTGTAAAATAATAAGAAATAAAGTGGAAATTTAAAGAGGAATAAATAAAATACCAAATAAATATAGATATATATTAAGTATATTCAGACAATTAAAATATTAAAGAATCATTATAAGAATTATTTATTTTCACATGTATTTGTTCATTTATTTCTGTATATATTTATTTATCTTTTCAAAAATCTATTTACTTTTTGTACATGTCTTAATTTTTTTTATGTCATTTATTTATTTTATCTCTTTATTTTTCTTTATTATTTTCCCTGTTGTTTTTGCTTATCTGTCAAAGGGCAAGCTGTCAGTCAGCTGGATATGGGTGGACCTTCCTGCTCAGGCTGAGTTGTCAGTCCTTGCACACATGAATCCTGCAGATGCAAAAGCAATGCGGAAAAGAATAAAGAAAAATAAACAAATACAATTTTAAAATAATAATACAGAAAAAAAGAACAAATGTTCATGTTTTTGTATTTCCACATTTATTTATTTTTCTTTGTTTTTCTTAATATTTCCACAGTTTTTATTTACTTATTTATTCTTTTATTGATACTTTTTTTTATATTTCCACCTTCATTTTCTTAAGCTTTTACAGATTTATTCTTTTTTTATGGTACTCCTACGCCTCCATACTTAGAAAAGTCCTGAAATTGGTTCTTTTTGCTCAACAACAACACTTACCATGAATGCTGTATGAAGCTCCAGTGTGGGAACTTGTTTAACAGTGAATTTGTGTCAGTGTGAAGTAGTCGTCAGTGTCTTAATGAGTTCATTAACAGTGGTGCTGCTGAGTCCCTGGTGTGCCTTTGTCTGTCCTGTAGCTGATAGACTTGTGGATCTTAGCTGTTGCCCCCCCTTTTTTGTATGGATTTGTGTGCTGTTTGTCTTTCCCCCCGTCTATGTGTTCGTCTGTCTCTGTGTGTATCTCTCTCTCTCTCTGCCAGTGTTACTGCGAGTGAGAGACAGATTTCCCTGGACCGTGGCGTAGGTTTAGTGTTTGGCTGACGCTTCCCGCTCGCTCTGCCTGTGCTGTAGGCTCATGGCTCTGTGTGGTACAGTAGATAACTGGGTGTGTTGTTCTGTGCTTGTGAGTAAGGGCTGACTAACATTTTTAATCTAGAGTTGGACTGTGTGCAGTGTAGCCTCCCATTCATTTTGACCATTATCGCTTCAGGATGACAACAGTGATTGGTATGAGGTGGAGCTGTTTGGATGACCTTGAATATGGACAGAAAGGTTAGATGTTCTGCTTGTGTTAGTTACCTACTGTACCTTCTGTTGGTGTGCTCAGCATTCAATAGCAGGTGGTGTGTAGATTGTGTGCCTGTGAATATTATCATGCATTTTAACGAGGCTTGCAACCCGATTTACCCTCTTTTCTCGCCTTTTTCCAGACCATGGAGGAGTATATGAGCAAACCTGCATTTTAACCCGTGAGGGGGGAAAAGGACTTAAAGTAACAGCGGGGAGGAATACAAGAACCAAATGTACTGTATGAGTCAAAGTTTATGGATTTACTTTGATTCTATTGAACATTTTCAAAGGAAGAAATGGGCACGTTGAAAGCCTGCTCACCTTCTGCCTGAAGCGTTGCTGCAATGTAACTTCTGTTGAGAGTAAGTGTAATATTTGTTCATAGTCGTGGGTTCAGCTGAAGGACGACGAGGGGAGGGTTGTTTTTACATGGTTCGGTGTTCAAATGAAGTAGTAATCGAGGATCGGGGTAATGAAATCACAACCATGAAGTGATTTTAGGTTTATAAACTTATTGCATTTATATTTAAATCATGTATGAATGGTTTCATCCTGAAAACACCAAAGTTTGATTTTGGGGAAAAAAATTGTGCTTCTCTGCAACTCAAGTCAATATTTTTTAAAAATGAACTCCAGTCTCAAAAACATATTTATAATTGATGGTCTTGAGATGACGTGTAATTCCAGTATGAACAAAATCATTTTGAATGAGACTCTTTGTGACAAATTCCTTATCATTGTGAATCTGTGTAACCTATTGCATGTGTGTGGGACCATTAGTGTCGTCTGTAGTGTGGGTGTGACTTCAAGTGCTTTTTATAATGTGTGATTTGTGATGTTTGAGCTTTTGATTAAAATATGTATTTTGATAAGCAGCTCTCTATGAGTAATCATTCTTACAAGAAATATATGTATATTTGATAGGAATACACCATAAATTTAGTAAATAGTAAATTTTATACCAATTTAGGAACCACTTTATGATAAGACTATCCTTATAAACGGTTATAATGAGGTTGTAAACACTTAATTACTCATTTATAAGCTGTTCAGCAACATATTAGATGAAAAAGGGCAACAGTTTTACAGTTGTTTTTTGCTTGCCAAATAGTGAGCCCACATTTATCGGTACTGCCTTAGATCTCATTGGTTACTTAGCTTTGTTTGTCCGCTCCAACAGCAGCATCTTAATAGTCAAAAAGTTTAATTTGGCAACTCTAATGAACTTCCCAAATTACCAGATTTATACTTTAAGGCTACATTGACACTGCAGGAAGAAGTGGCCCAAATCTAATCCGATTTTCTTTTTCTTTTTATGCTCACATGTGAATCAGATCTGTTTACTTCATGCATCACATGGAGTCTGATTCTTTTCAATTCTTTTCATTTGGGCCAATATCATATGCGGACCCTAAATCAGACACAGATCAGATTTTTTTTTTGCAGTGCGACCTCAGTGTGAACAGTCAAATCGGACTTCATGCAGCTTCTATTTCACTCACTCACCCCCTCAGACGTCAGCACCCTCGAACTGACACCTCTCCACTGATGCATGTGTATACGTCCTGTATGTGTGTGTATTTTGGGTCTGCGTGTGATAAATAAAGTATGCCTTCTTCTTCTTTTTGTTCTTCCTTCCTTCCTTCCTCCTTCTCGCACTGTTTTACACTTTACAGTAAGGCTCTTTTACCAGTTATAAATGCTTGTCAGTCATTAGTAGTAGGCTGTTTCTGGATCTTGCCATATAGTGAGCCCACATTAATGCAAGAAAACTGTGTTGCAATTTGTTTATAATTGTTTATTAATGATTTATACTGTTTTCAACTACTTACTAACTTCATGATAACATTTTTGTTATCATTTATTGTAGGCTGGGACCAAAGCATTTAATTTGAATATTTGGCAAAATGCTCTGTAAAAGACAAAGTATGTTTCTGATTTTTTTAAATGTACTTTTCTAGAAAAACTAAATGAACAGTTGAAGAGTCAGAACTGTTCTTTGTTAGATTTGGTTCGGTCAGAGCTACATGGAATATTAAATCATCCATCTGAGCCTTTCTTACCCTCAGATAGCCTGCATGAGCTTCTTTTTTAAGTACAAAAATGTGAAATTATTGGTTATCTTATTGGTATCAGCAATGAGAAGCAGGTAATTATGGGGTATTGTATCGGCTAAAAAAAGATCCATGTTATTCATCCTTAATATGTGATGATTAATTTGATATCAAATAAATTCCCCAAACCTTATTGAAGCTTTGTTCACTTGGATCAACACAATGAATAAGATTAATTGTAAACCCTGGCTGGCTACAGTGTATGTATGGTGTGATTTTGTTTTTAATAAGGCAACACAACTCAGAAAGAAGAAAAATAATACAGCTGATGCTTTATTCATCTGTGATTCATCACACATTATTGAACATGTACAAAATGGTTTAAAAATGAGCATACATAGCACAACCACTGGTAGGCCAACGATACAGAGCTTCGCAGTATGAAAGGGTTGGAAGGCAGGCGACGGTCTGATATTTAGACTTGGAAATAATTATCCATAATAAATAACATTAAATCCACTTAAACCCTGAATATATCAAGAGTCACGACAACACTCGTTCTCGGCCCGGCACGCTGCCCTAACGAAAAATCCCCATAATATTTCTGTCATTATACTGTATGCTTGTGTTTTAAAGGCCCAGTCAGCATTGTTATACTTCATAATTTACAGATATATTCACATGTGTGATTGAGTAGTTTAGACATAGATGAAAAATAAGCGTTTTTTACCATTACTCAGGTGGTTATAATTGAAAATATAGGCCTGTTTTCTGCTGTTTACAAACACCGTAAATGTAAACAAACTTTTAACAACATCACAAAACTTCAATAACTTGGTTTGCATTGTGATTTTTGATATTTGTCAGTGTATTTATTGTAAATTTGAGTGTCAAAAGGTGTTTTGAGGATGCCTTTTTTTCATATGTTGCTTACACTTAAATTATTGTCTATAATATAATATTCCTATAAACTTTAACAACTTGGATTTCATTGTGTTTTTATATTAGCCAATGTATTTACTGGCAATTTGAGTGACAAAAGTGTTTTGAGGATGCCTTTTTTCTCATATGTGCACCTTTAATCTCTCATGATAACACTATAATATTTCTATAATGTTCTTGCAGCAAGTAGGGACTATTTCTTTTAAAAATAACCTGTAAGACCTCTATAGTTCATTTTCGTTAGGGTGATATTATAATACCAGCTATAATATAAATCTGTAAACTAGATCACGTCCACCAAACTTTATTTTTGAGACAGTATAAATACTATATTCAGAATTTCGTGCGTCTTGCAGGCTACATCCCAGCCACAGCTGTTTTTTCCAGGTGCTGCTCCTTCTCCTCTTCATTTACGGTCTGTGGAGCTGAGGTCTTGGCCGTGAGCTCTTCTTTCATCTCTGTGGGGTCAACTTTCTCCTCTGTGGCCACCTCGGTCTCCCTCTTGGCCACTGGCCTCTTTTCAGTGTCCGCCTGCCCCAAGTAGTCCTTCAGGGCGCGCTCGTACAGCTCGTAGGGGAACTGGCCCTTCAGCTGCGCCTGGGTGTCCCGCTTGGCGATGGTGTTGGGGTACTCTGTGAGGATTTTGGCCGCCAGGTAGGTGGTCACCTCGTCTTCCACGTCGCCATCATCATCTTCATCATCAGCTGTACCGTCGGCCTGACGCTTAAGGGGCATCTTGTTGAGCTCGGATAAGAAGAGGTTCTCCCTGCGCCCGGAGGGAGGGGGGATCTTAACTGGACCTGAATTTACAGCAGCTACTGAGGAAGAGGAGGAGGAGGAGGAGGAGGTCTTCAGGGGTCTCTGCACCACAGGATACTCGTTACTGATCGTCTCTACGCCAATGATGTCCAGAAAATCCTCTCTGTCCATGTCCTCAGGGGCGACCTGCTGAAAAATAAATATCACATATTTAGCATACTTGAGTGCACACTTGAGTATACTTCTGTGTCATAAATTTTAACTCTTTCAGGTACACTTGGTACACTTGAGGCATAAAAATTAACATGGTAAGTATATTAAATTTTAGCATAGTTTAGTGTATATGCACTCAGACTAATCATTAGTATACTCATATTTTTAGTTGTCATTAAATTGTAGATAAGCACAACTGTAAGTGTATTTAGTAAACTTTTATGTGGTAAAATGGAACACTTAAAGTGTACCAGGCATAAATGTATGCAAGTATATTAGATTTTAGCATGCACTGGCAGTCAGGGTAATTATCAGTATATTTCAAGTAGAAAAAATAATAAAAAATCAAGTGGAAAATAGAAAAACACATTTTTAAGTGTATTTAGTGCACTTTTACATGCCAAAGTGAAACTACTTCAAGTATACTTAAAGTATATGGCTGTGAATGTACTGACTTGATTAATGAAATCACAAAAGTACAAATTAATCAAAGAACAATTAAATACAGCCTTAATTTAAGTTATATTGAAGTGCACATTTTGCAAGCACACTTAAATACACTTCTAATGAAGTATTTAACACTTTAATAAAGCATACAAATGGTGCATTACAACGGACTTGAATATAATTTCCCTTTTCAAACGTAAACAAACCACCAATATAGTCTACTTTTAAAAGTGAACTAAAGTACGCTTACTATAAAGTACACTTCTTGTAAGTACACAGAAATACCACTTTAGATGGAAAGTTCATATTTTGTTGATCAAAGACGGCAGAGTTTATATTGTAACCACAAAACGTAACATCTAAATGAACGTAAATTTGCCCTGTAAAATGTAAACACAAGCTCTTCCGGTCTGCATGCTGTCGCCTAATTTGTTTAATCTGATTTCTTGGACAATCCGACCCGGTGGCAGACTTTAAGAATAATGGAAACAGCCAGTCTTCTCATTGATGGTCTCTTTGCTTTGCAGGTCATATAGAGGCATCAAAAATAATCTGAGACTGTTTCATAACCATGTAAAAACTCCTTGTAGTTGTTTTAAGTACTGCAGAATTAGTATATTTATTTTTAGGACACTAAAGTTGAATTTAATGACATCTATTCTGAGGTAACACTGTAAGTACAAAAAATATGAGTATAACCTACAATGTAATTCTAATACATTAAAGTATACAGTGTTTTTACCTGAGCTGGCTTGCTCTTCAGCGGCAGTCTGCGGCTGAAGTATCTGATCTTGGGGGTCTGGCCGGTGGTGTAGCGGGCTGAGGTGTGGGGGTCGCGGTGGAGCTTCCTGAGCTCCTCCGTGAGCAGCATATCGATGAGGTCCTGTGGGGGGACGTGGAGTTTCAGGGAGAGCTCCAGCAGCTCCTTCACAGTGCGGGGATCCACGATGGAGGGGCGGATCAGTCTCTTTCTCTGCTCTCCGATCTTGTCTCTCTTCTGGGTCTGGTCGCTCATCTCCAGCACCTTCAACAGGTAGTAGTCGACCAGCTTTGTGTCATCATCAGCATCCTCTTGGTTCTGGCTCGCCCGGCGCTGCATCTCCTCCCTCTCTGCCTCCTCCTGCTCACCCAGCGCCCTGTCCATCTCTTCGTGGCTGCCGTTCACCATCTCCTCCGTCTCCTCCCTCTCCTCCACGGGGACCCACTCCTCTCCTCCGGCCACATCCTCGTAGGCCTGGTTCCTCAGACTGAATCCGCCCTCATCCTCATCATCATCGTCCCCGAACACGTCTCTCTTCTGGCCGCCGACCGTGGGCATCCTCCCCAGCTCGTCGAAGATGGAGCGTAAATTGGCGAGGCTCTGGGGGGTGTACTGCTCGTCCAGGTCCTCTGTGGCCCTCTTAGAAGCGTCTGTGTTCTCCTCATCCTCAAACATCAGCGGGTATTTCTTGTGGGGTCTGGGGAAGTTACCGTAGTCTGCTGGCGCGCTCTCGGGGGCTTCAGTCTCTTTGGTACGGTGTCTGTGCGTGCGGCGGTCGTTCCTGGGCTTTGCGTCTTTCCCGGCCTGGTCCTGGAGAGACTTGAGCAGGGCTTTCATCAGCTGCTCAGCGGTAATGTCCTGCCTCTGCATGCCGGGGGCGGGCTGACGGTCCCCGGGACCCTCGTCCTGCTGTGAGGCGAGCTGAAGCAGCACCCTGAACTTGTCCACTTCGTCGTAATCCACGGGTTCAGGTCGGCCCCCATTCCGCTGCTTCAGGTTCTCGATGTACTCCAGGGCTTTCATCATGTCGGAGCTGGGTGGGTAGGCAGCCGGCTGCCCCTCACTCTCCCCGCC
Source organism: Lutjanus campechanus (assembly GCA_027495735.1). Lineage (NCBI taxonomy): Eukaryota > Metazoa > Chordata > Actinopteri > Lutjaniformes > Lutjanidae > Lutjanus > Lutjanus campechanus. The sequence continues at coordinate 3,266 of JAJHUR010094631.1, read as the reverse complement.
TCGGAGCCGGTAGTGGCGGGGGAGAGACGCAGCCTGCACGGCGCATCCATGGAGGAGGAAGGCGAGCAGGACCACGGCTCCCCCCGCGGGCAACTTGTGGTGGAAATGCAGCATTATAGGCTTTTTATTACCTGCAAATGATCAAAGAAAATGTCAGTGAAGCAATTTAAAAAATAAAATTACCCAAAATGTGAATTTCTATGTTTACTTTGGACATAAACTCGCTGGAAAGCAACGAGCTTAAGCGTGAGCGAGTGTGTTTTGATCTGGGATTTGTATGCCTATCAGGGAGTTACGCTCCGCAAATTGAATGATGCGATGCTGTGCGTGAGGGGATACATTCACATCACTGGATGAGTCACTCCCCGCGTTGTTATGGGCAACCTCAACATCCCATTTCCTCTGAACAACACAAACCTTCATTAAAAAGCCTTTCATTCTTCATTATTTCTCTATAGCAACGATTCATTGTGTAATGACCGGCTGCTCAGGATGCGTTTCATCAAATTGTGAACCACCATTCTTACATAAATCTGCAGAAAACGGGTGTACAAAAAATACCTATCCTCCAATCTAATACATTTTAACATCCTTTGGAACTACAAATCATTAAAGAATCTATGAATATTCGTTTCTTACCTTTGGCAATAGAGCTCAGACAGCAGTGAAGGTGTATGGCATCTCCTCCGGAGCGGTGCTGTTCTCTTCTGTTTTCAGCACTTGGACAGCTCCCGTCTCGTTATATGAGGCAACACCTGACCTCCGCGTCATCACACAACACACGCAAGAGCCGCTCCTAAAAAATCCATATAAATGATTCAGGTTTATCATATGGCATACTAAAAAACCTCGCCGTGTTTAAAAATAGTCCTCTGTGCAGTCTGTTGCACAGCACCGCTCGGTACAAAAGCGACTGACTTGCAAAGATCTTTAAAAGTCTGCAAGGGGATGTATTGATCGTGGAATATTTATCCACAGGGATATTTAAAAGTGGTCGCACTGCATGAATATATTTCATTAAAAGGAGATTTTAATCCAGAGGAGCAGTATCCAAAATGTTGCTTTCCAGTTTTGTTTTGCAAACATCAACATTAATGCACCAATTTTATGAAACTAAAAGACATTAAAAACAGATTTCTTTCACACTGACGTCTCACAAAAAGCACTTTTGGTCATCTTTTATCTATTGTATATGCAGTTTTACCACCACTGCTACCTTCCTCTTGGCACATGAAGAGTTAAACCCTCTAGCGATGACTCACAGGCTAAAACCACCGCGGAGTTGCTGTCGCAGTTCAGCAGCAGCTCCCTCTCTCTGACAGAGACGGTGATAAACACCCTCCTGTCTTGTCGGCTGGGGGCCAAAGCTCCGGCATTCCGCAGGTCGACAAGATAAAGGGGCCTCAGCAGGGCACCTGCCGATAAAAGGTCAGGGATTGAAGGTGACAGAGTTTACGGTGAGATCAAACGCCTTACAGAACACTTGAAGTGCTCCTTTCACCAGGTTATCATCCAGTGAACGTCTCATCAAAACATGACATCATCATCATCGTCATCATATAGTTACTTTTTACACTTGTTGTAAATAAAGAACAAAATACAAAGGCACTGACTTAGTCACATTTACATCACATTTTCTAGATGTAACTTCTCTGTGGGAAGGCAAAACTTGAAAATGCTCAATCAATTTATGATGCTTGACTCGATTTTGTCTCAGAAATAATCTAAATAGCGTGTTTTTTAGATTTAGAATGATGCTTTGGTAGATGCATCCATATGCTTAGCTGGAGCCAAGTCAATTCATGTTTTAAAGTAATAAATATATTTATTTTAAAAAAAACTTTAACAATTACATTTTGGTACTCTTGTTTCATGCTTTTTATAGTTAAATGCACAATATGTAAGTTCTGCCACTAGGGGGTCTTTTCCACATCAAAACAATAACAAGATACATAGTTTGATGATGTCACAAAGTAGCATGGGATCATGGGAGTTGTTTTCTTCACTAGAAAACAACCACCACAGCTGATGAAAATCTGTCTCATATGACTCACGCAGAAATCATGTTTACAATTGAGGTAATGTATTCACTGACCAGTTCACCGACTTCCCTCCTCACTCTCTAACGTATCCGACATATCTCATGTTTTCCTTTAAGTTATAGCAACTAGCTAGCAACAGCTGGCAGGAATTGCCAATTCCTCTGTTTCTCTTTGAACATTTTTGGAAACGTATAGGATCATTTAAGCACAAAACTCAACAAAACATGTAACATGTGTCAAGTGTTTTTAGGCATTTTAATGTGGAAATGTTACATATTATAACCTAAATTCCCTTTCAAGATGTAATTTCTGCGTAGGAAGGCAAAACAGGTGAAAACGTTCGGTCACCTTATGATACTGGACTTAAAAAGCTTTTTTTTCAGACAGAAGATAATGCTTCAATACACAGATCCATATGCTTAGCTGGAGCATTAATGTTTCATAAGTAATAAATACAGGGCCATAAATATAGACAGCACAGACAGGGCAGTTGCACTGGGGTGGGGGCCCTTCAAACAATGTATTGGGTAGAGAGGAGGCTCTTGCAAATGATTCAGATTTCTACCTCAGGGGTACATAGATCTGTGTTCAATCTAGGACTCACATTAAAATAGAATTGGTGCCGTTTGTTTTATATGTCCTCAAAAAGGCAAACCTACTGTCCTGGCTTTCTTTTTCTTTTAGTAAAATAGTAGAAATCTATAACAAAATTATATATCCTGCATAAACTATACAAACCATAAGAAATACCATAAAAAATAATAAATTAAATTTATAAATGTCTTATTTTCTCTGGTCAATAAGATGCTGGGTAATATGTTGATGTTGTCCAATGTCAAGTCGCTAGTGTGCACAAGGGTCTGTAATAGTACCAGAATAATATCATAACTACTTTACACAACTAAATAAATATATTTAAATGTGATTTAATAGTCACATTCCAGCACTGTTGTTTCATGCTTTTAATGCTGAAGTCTTTGTTGGCTCCCTGCAAGCCAACTACAGTACATGGCCAGTCAAGTACAATAGGATGAGTCATCTTTATACCCTCTAAAGTAACTATTATATTTTGCTCAATGCACTCTGACACCCCCACACACATAAGTGCTCTTCTATTCCAGCCCTGCTCTGACCCCCCCAACCCCACCCCCATTTTCACTGCACATCTAAATGTATTTGATTTATTCCATCTTTCATGCCAATTAAAACTAGCAACAACAACAA
>JAJHUR010094629.1:5011-36722 GCA_027495735.1 Lutjanus campechanus | reverse complement strand
AGGCTGAGAGGCCGGAGTAAAAATAAATCCACTTTTTCATCTCAAAAGTTTCAAAAACAAATGCTGAGCTCTTGTCTGGCCGGTCCGCGGCTCCGTGATTTCTTCATCGTTGCTGCGTAAGGTTGAAGCAGGAGTGAAGTAATAATTAATTAATCCTAAAAGTTTGTAATATGCACTCTGTGCTCCTCTCCTGACAGTAAAATAGCATCACACCAACTCCCGTGGTTGTTTCCTCCAGAAGCTCACTGGCTCACCGGCTCACAGCAGGTGCATATCGGCTGTCTGTCGGCTCCGCTGGGTCCTCTCGGCACTCGGCAAAGCTCCGCGATACAAGTGAATAAACACAACTGAAGGTGAACTCAAAAGTAACTGAGTGAGCTGACAAACTCCTGGGTTGAGCATGTTGCTAATTAGGCTGTTTTCTCTTTATTATGATGCCGTTTTAGAGCAACTTTTCCTGCAGTAGTTTCCGTCATTGACTCGCGCTGGAAAACGCGGACCGGAAAAAACTGGATCGGGAGTCTGGATCGGCATTTTTCCATGCAGACCGATCCGATGCCAATATGCATTTTTTGCTCATATCGGCGGCCGATCCGATCCGAATATCGGATCGGGACATCTCTAATGGGGCCTAATCATTTTGACCATATATATGCATATAAATATGTAATTTACCACAGTTGAAAAGTGCTTGATTTTGACTTAAGAGGAACTCTGTTGCAGATGAAAATTGCAGTGACAGTTATTGCTTTTTCCTTTTGCTTGAACTGACTGTAAGATATTTGAAATGACACTTAAAACAGTTCAACTCTTACTGTAATTTTGAGTTTAAAAAAAAACAAAACATTTGTTCAATTCTTTTTGGGGCACGGGCTTTAATTCAGATTGAACAGCTGGAGATCAGACAGAGAGTCGGGGATGACATGAAGCAAATGGCTGCAGGATAGAACTGAACTCACTCCATTAACAAAATCTGTCATTTTACCTCACAGAACACAGGAGTTTCTGGCCTACTGCTGCCTCGATCTGTTAGTTTGTTTGTGTTATTGTGTGACTTCAGTGTTTTTAAAGGTTTAATTTGGATTCACTGAAGTAATAATAAACAAGCTAACAGAGGCACCCAGCAACTCCCATATTCTGCAAGGTAAAATTATTGTTTTTGCCAATGGAGTCTGGTTGCTTTGGAGAGAGTGATATTTGACTTATGTTACAGTGTTTTCCCATAGGCCTAGGCGATAAAACAGTAGTGATATCTATCAGTGATAGACACGTTGTCAATAGCAATAAGACAGTAGTTTGCATTTAATGCATTGAAGTAAAACTGTCAAACATTTTATCAAACCACCATGAAAGCACAAAATGACTCTGGCCCTGCCTATAGACACCATGTCATTGATGCCCTTGATGATGGCGCGTGCTTTGAGTAACACTCAAACAGCAGGTCATTGAACAGACAAATCCCACGTGTGCTCCCGCCCTGGCTCACAAACGGCCGATCATATTGGTAGTGGCTGCGAGTGACACAAGAACACCCAATCTTTCCACGGGTGTGTTGTTCAGTGGTTCCATTCACATGTGAGAAGTGCAGATATCTTTTTTTTAAAAAGGGACAGGGTCAGCTCACCAGTGTAGCAGTTTTTGAATTTTTAAAGCTGGATAAGAGGTGACTCTTAAAGAATGAAACTAACAAAATAATAAGTGCAATGCAACAACACTTTTATGTTTAACACTTAATTTTACTTACTACCTATTACCTATTTTACTTCACTAATTCTCAGGAAAGAATACAGAATAATTTGTCCCTCTAGCATGACCTTGCATAAATCTTTGTATTTGTATAGATGCGTGGGCACCTATCAGACCAGTGTTGTATATAAACTGCAAGAACAGCTTCCCGACATGAGTGATAATTGTTCATATCTACCTCTATGAAACTTCACAATCATGATAGACTTTTCAGATATATCACTCAGGCCTAGTTTCCCGTCAGAAAAGGGCTGTCTGACCGCAAGGTAAAGTGCTGAAAGTATTCTAAATATAGCGTACACCTAAACTGATACTGAGTTTTTTTTTTTAGGTGGGACCTATGTTAAAAAATCTGATAAGACAGTGATACTCAACTTGCAACCCTGGGACCAATTCTGTCCCCCAGTAGGGTGCTGAGTGGCCCTCCGACCATTCTCTTTATCACGATGAAAACAAATCGATTCACACTTTTACCAGGAAGGAGGGACAGATATAGCAGTTTTGTATGATAATAATGGTTATTTGAAGCTTTTAGCAACAGAAGGCTGATCTTTGTGTGGCGGCCTTTCAGGCTGCGCAAAGTGCAGAAGGATCAGACCATGAGCTTGAGGAAGAACTATTAGCTGTAGGAAATCGAATCATTCTGATCCCATAAATGAGTATTTCAGACTGTTTGTTCTGTCCCTAGTAGGAGCATTTTATGTTTATGAATCATCCCAAAATTTCAATGATTGATGATGGAATAGTTTCCAGCTGTCTAATGTTGTATAAACTCTTTCATATTAGGCCTGCACAATTGATTAGCAATAAAATCGCAATATGACCAAATACAATATCCAAATCGCAGAGACGGAACCAAAACACAGTTTTTTGAAAAAGGAAAAATGTGTGAGAAACCAGCATCATGATGAGATACCGTAGTGCTATAAAGATGAGCTGGCCTAAAACATGAAACATGAAAGAAAACACGTTTGTTTTGATTTGCTAACTGCAGCCCTATTTCAAATGTTACCAGAGCATTTACAACTAAAATCCAGTTGCACTTATTAAATGCAGTTAAATATCAGATTTATCTGTTGATCCTTTCAGTTAAAGTTGAATTATTTAATAAGTCAGTTAATAAATAAATACATTCAAAGAAAGATGAGTTATGGGCTTTCTAATCTTTATTCGTTTTATCTGGTAGCTAATGTTTGTTTTTAACTGGCCCCTGCTCTACTGTCATTTTGCAAAAGTGGCCCCCTGCAAAGCAAGTTGAGTATCCCTGTAATAAGACATCATTTTAGACAGATAAAGCCTGTAGTGAGACAGATTTCACGAAGGGTGATTTTTTTCTCTCTCTCTGTCTCTCTCTCTCTCTCTCTCTGTAGTTTGGGAATGAGGCTCAGCAGTTGGAGTGGGCGAAGCGAGAGAGCGAGCGAGCAGAGCGTGAGCGGCTGAAGAGGCTCAGACAGCAGGAGCAGGAGGACCTGGAGCTGGCCATCGCCCTCAGCAAGGCCGAGATGTCCAATGCGTGACCTGGAACCCTCCTGAACACTCACACACACACACACACAAACACATATACACACATGCACACACAGCCAGTAGACAGGCTAACATGACTGACATGGAAACATTCACACACAAAGCACATCACTGGACTAACAACACACACAGAACCTGCACCTCTGCCATGTACATTCCCCCAAACTCTGTCTGACCGCTGAATCTGCATTAAAAACACGAGAGAGCAGAGCTGTGGGCCGAGAACCCGTCACTGCAAAACTCATCTGACCGAGAACTGAAGGAGAGGAAGAGGAGGAGGCAGGGGGGACTGATGGAAACAAACGGATGCACTGTGTATATGCACTATAGTGGCTGGACAGTAATGTGATGGATCTGAGCATTACTGATGGAACACCTCGACAGTTTGAATTTCAGTGTTGTTTTTCCTCATAGTGTGGGGAAACAGGCCATACTGACTTGCTAACAAAACTGCGGGCTGTTTTCTTCAGTTCTAACAAGCAGTAGTGAAGAAAACCAACACCACAGTTCAAACTGCCGAGGTCTTTCTCAAAAGGGATTATTTTCCTCATATATAGGGCTGACACGGACATATCGTTGAGCTACTGATGGTATCGACTGTGTCAGTTAGTATTTAGTGTTGAGTTGTTTTGCTGGTACAGACTGAGGTGTTAAATAAGTATTTGTTTATAGAGAAGACTGGATTGAATTTTATTTTATTTTTGAAGGAAATCCCGTCACTAACCCAGACTGAGATAAGAAGTGAGAAGGTCCACATTAGCTGTGTGTTTTTTTTCACTTCTGCTGGAGGCTGACTGTTTCCCTCTGCTCTGTGTGAAGAGGATGCTGGATGTACAGAACTGAAACTAATATTGATCCTGTCATCTGATTTTGGGTGAGTCTAAGCTCATTTCCCCAATTTATCAGTTTTAATTTTATAGCAGCATGCCAGGATCTACCGTGAGATTACAGACTCTGACCTGAAGTGCAGACGGGGCCGGTTTGTCACCCAGGCAACACTGGAATCTTCCAGGTTCTGGTCCTTAGTTTGTGGTAATTTATTTAATTTCATATTTCTGTAGGAATATGCTGTGCACCAATGAAACACAACATAAACTGAAATCATAAGGGCCTTAAAGTGCTGCTTGCATTATTGCCTGTTTGTGAGGTCCTGTGCGGTACATTAGTGGAGTTGCAACAGTGTTAGGTTTGAGTATTGTTTGGATTTTAAAGTTTCCAGTTCTGCTTATCGATTCCGGCTCTGAACAATCTCTGAACGGGTCACATGCGCGCACATTTCACTTTAATTGGAAACACTTTTGATATGTAAAAACATTTCATGGTTCCAGCCTCACAAACGTAAAGATTTCATGCTTTTCCTCGTAATTGCTTAAAGAATTTTAATTTGTATCTGAATTTGGATGTCTGTTGATACCAGAGCTCTTTTTTCTTTATTAATATCATTATTGTTATTATTGGTATTATGTGTACTGTTACATGAGGCTGAAACTGAACTTCACATTAGTGGTTAAAAGTTCTGTGTTAATTGGTGTTGAAGAACCATGTTTCTGTTCACATCTTTTCACCAACTGTGGCGCTTGTTTAGCGCTCATGGCGTCCTTTAACCACTGTGGGGCGCTGTAGGATTCACGCTTGTGAGCTTCACATGTGCTGCAGATACTAGCGGTGAGAGATGCTCTCATTTGTTTATTTTCCCCACGATGCATTGCTGAGAGTTTGCAATTTTATGTTGCAAAATGCAGTTTGCACATGTTTTTAATGCACAGTTGTTACTTAACTGTTAGTGTTTGTTCACAAAACGGTGGTTTATGGAGGTAATTTGTGCTGGTTTAGAGACTTTTTAGTTGACACCATGAGTGAGGGGTCTATTACATTTCACCACTCCAGCTGGAGGTTGCAGAGGCAAGTTGGGATTATTACTCCCAGTGTGTTTCAGATGCTTGAAAGTAATTATAGGGTGATTGTAAGTAACATGGGTAAATGTGTGCAAGTGAAGTCAGTTTAGGAATTGATGAGCAGAATTGAAAATTTAGTTTTTTCCTTAAGAATCACTATTTTATAACTGGTTCCAGTGGAAATGTACTTTAGACACCTAAAAAAATCATTTTAAGGTAGCTTTACCTTTCTGTCAGACAGCCGTAACATAAGCCAGATATCTCTCTCTCCAAACCAACCAGACTCCTTTGGCAAAAACAGTCATTTTACCTCACAGAACACAGGAGTTGCTGGTCCATTGCTGCCTTGATCTTTTAGTTTGTTTGTGTTTTTGTGTGTCTTCTGTTGTAAAGAATCATTTTGGATTCACCGAAGTCGCAAGAGCAAGAGCACAAACTAACTAACCAAACAAGGCAGCAGTAGACCAGCAACTCCCATGTTCAGTTCAGTTCATGTTTTTTTCAAAGGAGTTTGGTTGAGCGAGTGCGAGTAATATTCTGCTTATATAACAGCAGTTTCCTGCGAGAAAAGGCTGTCTGACAGCGAGGTAAAGCGATGAAAATATTCTAAATATAGAGTGAACTGTTTTGAATTTATCATCTCTGAACCCTCGCTGAGACAACTCCCAGTGATGTCATGTTGTCACAATCAGGGGTAAGTTCCCTATTCCTTCCGAGATGTAAATTGATCTTTATGTGCAACTTTAAGGCCTTTATTATTTGTTCATATTGTGTTTCTATCATGCATATTCTTGAATAAATGTGTAATTAATCAAGTTACCACGAACTAGAGAACGAGAGAGTCAGAAAGGGCTTGCATTTTGCCCTGAGGAACAGGTTAATCTGGTTCAGAGTGTCTGTTTTTCACTTTCAGGTTTGAGGAGAGACACTCCCCTCCTCTGGCTCTGTCGCTCCTCATGTGAGAAAGTAAACTTTTAACCAACAGTAGTGGGATATGTTCACATTTCACTCCTGTCACATTACAAGGAAGGAACGAGCAACTGCTCTTCAACTGCATTAAAAAAAAGAGAGAGAGCGATAAAGATGTGTGATGCTGGATCCCTCTGGCAGTTAGAGATGTGAACATGTCCTGTGGAGTGACAGTAACAAAGTGTACAGATACAGTATATTTTCTTTGTCCATGAGTGTGCGATTGTGCTTTGAGACGAGCTGCAGCACTGTCCAGTGTACATAGATAACCAGAGCTAACTATGCCTCTTCTCGACAGCTCTGCTCTGATCCCGATGCTGTGATGTCACACCACACCCAACAAACGAAAGGCAAGATGAGGGAATTCATTTTTCTACATGTGACCTTGGTTTCTTTTTAAAGAGCGAGGATTTTAACACCGTTTTTATTTTATGAGCTGATTATTTTATTATTCAGACATGTTTTTGTTTTAAAAGAACATCCAGACGGATGTCGTGTGTGTTTGTGCTATAATTTGTAGTTGAGTTTGAGTCACTCCGGTGCTCCACAGACCAGGAGACACAGGCTGCAGTGTTGGGAAAGGTTTGAAACTGGCTGAAATCAGGTGTCATTAGGCTGGAAATAGTGTCATAGTCTGATGTTCCAACATGGACTGAACCACTCACCCTGTTTTCTATGAATTGTCCCGTTTTACTTGAAGTTGTGACTGACGTTTGAGTGGGACAGGCTGAAGTCAATTTCATCTGGACTCAAAAAGAGACCAGATTCTGTTGAACTCATTCACTCAGAGCCCCTCTGTTATAGTTTCACACATCATTTTGTGTTTTATATATGTGAGTGTGTACTCTGTGTGTCCATGACCAGTCATATGCTTCAGTCAGTGTTTTGCCACGTGCATGCCCTGCAGTTGGATTCTGCTCCGAGCACATATGTATGTTCTCCAAGACGTTACTTTGAAGGATGAGTTTCTCATTTTCCCTTACCATAACCTGGAAATCATCGAGAGAAAGATGTCGTACATTTGGATTAGTGAGAGCAAAGCTTATTGACATTGGTGGTGTATTATTGTTATTATTATTGAGACCAGTTGGAACCACTAGCAGTACTTTGGTCTCAGGACCGTCATACCATAGAATACAGTGATGGATGTCCTCTGATGGAACTCTTCATTCAGTTTGTTACAGTCAGAATTTTGAAAATACAACCTCTAAGGTAGGAATGCAGGTAGAAAGGAACGAAAGCATGATTTTGTTCAGCTAAGAAGAAGCAGGATTTTTTTCTTCATTCACCAATATGAGTCTGCTCAGTAGAAGTGTGTTCAGTGCTGCCACGGGAGGCCAGATATAGATTTCCCCAAGTTCCCAAACTTTTTAGGACATGCAGCCCCTTCAACATCCTTACTATGCTGACACAACCCCAATCTGTCACACCTTCAAAAAAAAAAAAGCAACATAGCTTATTTATAGCTGTTGCTGTAGTGAGTGTGGCATATTCCGATGCTTTTAAAGATGATCCTGCACAGGTTCAGTTTTGCAAATCTGCCCTCACCCGCACCCACAAAGTTGAGATCCAGAACCGACCCGTTACCCTCAGTTATCTCGAAGTCAAATCCGCACCTGCCAGGAACCGTGAATAAAAGCAGCAAAGCATCTGACAATGTTACTCTCCTAGTCTTTAAGCGCACCAAAATCCTCCCAAGTGTCCAACTTGGCCTTCAACAATGTATTGTCCATAATTTGGTATCCTGGCTGGTTTTCCCTTTATGCTCTCAGTTGTAGCCAGCAGCTGGCCTATATTTCTGTCACAGTGACATGTGGGGTCAAAGGCTGTGTCGCAGGCTTTTACAATCAAAGTGTGCCAGCTGATTAGGCTTGATATTACTGTATTAGTGAATATAAATGTTAAAAATACTGCACAATCATTTTCATTTCTGATTTCACCAGGGGAAAAAAACATTATTGTAATGTATGTGTTATATTATGGTTCCTGCCCACAATTATTTAATTATTACTCATGCCCACACCAGTGAATTTATATAAGTAATTTTTTTTACCCGTTAAGCAGTCTTTTTGCACGTCACCAGTGTGATCACCTGCTTCCACCGCAGTCACGTTTTTCCTCTTGCATATGTCGTAGAGGCAGCTAGGCACCCCAAGGGGTGCAACAACCCCACTTTGGGAAACCCTGGATTGGATCCCTGTTTTCATCAGTCATCTTTCTGTAATAAAGCTTCCCACCACCAATGCAGCACTGAGCACACTGCTGCTGATGTAAGATTCCTGTTTGTAAGCGTGGATGATTACAACATTCAGATTTGATTTCACATTGTTTGCATTGACATCAAAGGACATAACCTCTCTGTAAATCGCGTGTTTTTCTTATTTTACGCCTGCCTGATTTGTTGTTGTTGTCTCACATACCCACAATCGGGAGGAGGTATATTTTCAACATTCTTCCCATGACAAATATTACGAATGCCTTTTTTTGCAGAAGTGTCCATCGGATATATGCTTGTATCTTGGGTGAAACTCCAGAACAAAGAAAAAATTTTGAGTCCTATAATTGCACAAGCACATTGTGATATAAAATAATTAGTAGGTACTAAGACAGTAAGTCATTTTAGTTTTGGTGTTGGCTCACAGCAGCCTCTGGGGAAGGCTTTGCACTGACTGGTACGACACGATGACCTCATGTTATTTAGTGTTACATTTGCTTACCATTTGATGGTGATGAGAAGGTCAATACTGAAAATCGAACAATATTTTTCCCCCCAAACATTATACATGTGTTGAACTGCCTTTGTGGGGGTAAAAATGCTAAAAATCCGTGTAATGTGAATTCACCCAAATTGGACAGAAATGCTGATGTGCAGCCACTGATTCTGGCAGATAGAAATGTGAACTGCCTCTCCCTGCCATTTTTTTGTCTTGTTTACATATCATGAATCTTTTCTTTGCTGTAGCTGTTACAGACTGCGAACCTGTAGGGGAGCAGTGTCTCTGGCGTGAGCCGCTCGAAGCTGTACATGGCAAACACATCCATCTACCTCTGAGCCGGTAAAAGCATTCTGAATCTCTGCCATGCTCCTGTCACATTGAGGTGAACATTTTTTCCTTTCACAACCCAACCAAAGGGTTTTGCTAGCTGTCAGCTAACAAGCTAGCTTGTTGTCAGTTGTTACTCTAGTTTTGATGAGGAAGGCCAACACTTCTTGACACTTTGCTAGCAAGGTGTTTTAGGCTATATTAGGTGCCACTTAAAGTATATTACATTGTACAATATATTTCAACTAATCCCATGAAAAGACCAAAACCAACACTGATGTTTGTTAAACCAATGGCTGTTTTTACACGACAATGTAAAACAATGAAGACCATCATCCAACAACAGTCTGTCGTATGCTTTCTTCTGTAACTTCATGTTGAGTTGTTGGTTGTGTTGAAGCACAGTGAAAAAAACAAAGTGGTCTATAGCTGCAGATTTTTTTAAATGGTGGCTGATATGAAACGCTGCAAATACTCCACCAAGCAGAAATGTTCAGTGCTGCAAGCCCCACTCCCAAAGTTCCTGTACTTTCGGAGGTTGGGAAGGTTAGACTTTTTTGGAAGTTAAAATAATGTCCCAAGGCCATAATTTAGGCCCCTTGTCCCTGTGGTGGAAACCCTGGTGGAGTTCCTCCAAAGGTTCCTAGTCCCTGGGAAAGTGGCTGCAGTGGAAACACAGCTACAGCCTCTCTCTTTCTAACTCTTCTTTTGTCTTGGTTCCCACTGAAGATGTAAATCTTTAGAAAAGTCACAAATATATGGTTGTTTTTTTTAAAGTAAATTAAGCAAGTAAAGAGGCTAGTTATATCCAGTGACTGAAAATATTGATGGGTGGCACTTCTCCACTTCCTCCCACGGTACAAAAATGGGGCCATAATATTGATATGAGCGCTGCCATTTTGCACTGGTGAGCCAGAGTCTGCGCAGTAGAGACCAGTGTTAGTTGAGTTTGTGCCTACACAGCCGGCTCACTCAAGCACAAGCAGAGCTCAGCTGTGACTTATGGCGTAAAACCTCATTATTATGTCATCAAATAACTTATTAAGCTCAAACAGATGGGAAAAATTAACACCCGAATAAACAGCAGCATGATATGAACTATCTAAGATTACAGAAACCATCTTTAGGAAAAAATTAATTTGCTCTGTACTGCAACCCGCCACCAGGGGACGACTGAGATGCTTTGGCATCACTTTTAGGGAGCTGTGTCCTGACAACTATATGTTGTTGGTTATATCCAAAAACAGCTGGGCACTATAGTTTTTAGTGTTACATTAATGCCAACGTTAACATTACATCACGTATCATTCTGCCAACTGTCAGCAAACAAGCTAAGTTGTTCCCAACTGTTATCCCTTAGTTTAATATGGAAAGCCATTGCTAACAAAGTCATTTCAAGGTAACAAAAGAACCCCAACTCATTCACAATGTGACAGGTGCTGTGTGCAGCAAAAAGAAATTCAAAATGTCCCCTTAAATGTCCTCTCAGTTTGTCTGTGTTTTTATGGCTCAGCTTCAGTTTGAAAGCAAGCCGTTTGTGAGACATGGAAACAGAACTTAATCATGTAGAGCAGATCTGAGCGTCACAGGCTGCAGCAGGACTGGACCTGCTGTAGGTTTGAGTAACTTGTGATATTGTCACACAGTGTAAATGGCAACATCCAGGCAGCAGAGGGCTTCATAGAAATAGTCCAGGCATTTTACCCGAAAGTTTGGGTCAACCTCACACAAATTGCAACATAGACAAACTAAGCGCATTTTGTGCCCTCAGTATGGCTGAATGAGGGGGGGAAAAGTATCAAGAGAAAGTTTTAAAATTGATGAGAAAGTTTTGAAAATTGTCTAAATACAGTTCTACCAAAAAAATGCCACAGACATTTTGAAAAAAAAAAAAAAGGATGAATCTCACATGAACTACAACAGGAGATCTTACAAATGTTTATTACTCATAAAAGGTTCTCAGAGATTGAACCAAACACCCTGGTCAGGACTCAGAGCAAGGACTCCCCGCTTGCCAGGGGCGAGTAAAATGTCAAATTGGGGGAAGTAAATCTGGCAACTCACCAGGCAAGTGGTTAAAAAAAATAGATTATTAATCTTCAGAGTAATTCTACACGCAAAATGGCAAAAAATGCTGTTTTCAGCCTCTCGAATATGGTGATTTCCTACTTTCATACGTCTCTTATTATACAAAACTGAATATCTCTGGGTTTTAGACAAATCGAGACATTTAAAGACGTCACCCTGGACTTTTTAAACTTTTTTCTTACATTTTATAGATGTTCCAGCCCTGAAAGTCTTTGTTGTTATTTAATAACAGCTAGTAAAACGATTACTCCCACTTGCTTCCTAAAATAATCATTTTAATCAACATGACTAGAGCCTATTGGTACACTCATATGCAGACCAACAGAAATTGGCACGAATCCATATAAATGCTGGCATTGATTAACATCAATTTAAAACACATTATTTAAATATCACCTAAAGTAGCCCCTTTATATTACTTTAATTCAAGTTTTTTGAGGAGTACCTGGAATATGAAAGGATACAATTTTCATTACAAACATATTGTATTGAATCTTGACCCACTTATGCATCTAAGAGTTTAGAATTTCCTTTTGCATGTACTACGTCTAACTCCATGACTCGTGCAAACCACAACTTCCGGTTGATTGTGGACAGCACTGAACCCTTGATTTATGCAGACAGTTTTTTACCATGGCAGTGGGGAAATTGTGGCCTCACTGGGTTCAGTATTTTTTAATCGTTTCCCCAACTTAGATTTCTTAAGACTTTTGTTATAAATGACATATCAATGAGACTAGAACAGTGCAGTTTGTGTGAGGTCATGTCGTTTAATGCCTGGACTAAAGATGTAGCCTGTGAAATGCCAAATGCTTCACATAATACGTCCCAGACACAGAACTCAGTACTTGAATATTAGAAAGCAGGCGTATGGCTTAGTATCATTTGGAACTTTTTGATTCTAACGGCGATACAATACCATAGTTTGGGTACTACTAGCCAAAGAGTTCTTTTTCTGAAATCCCTTTCTCTTTTAACAAAATCAGCCAAAGTTATGAAATGTAAAAAGTATGTGAAAGAATATGAGCCTAAAATTATTTGATTGAAATCTAGCACTATTTGATCAAAGATTTGGATCAACATTTCGTCCAGTACCAAACAGTATTAACCCTTGATAATCCAGCCTGATCTGTGACCCTCCATCTGTTCTCCATGTGTCTCTCTGCCCCCCACCCGTCTGCCCCGTACAGCTTCGAGTAGTGAGCTCCAGACTGGTACCATCATTCATACTGTATTTGTCATCTGATATCTCCATTGTGCAATAGATGATGTTTTTTTTTTAAAATGTTGTTTTGTGTATCCTGTGAAACCAGTGTAATGTTTTTGATATGTAGCGTATGTTTTTAATATGATTATTTATGCACCCGCAACCACCCGCTCCTCCGCCTCCACTTTGTAGACGCTTTGATTTCATTCCACTAGCTGCAGAATCGACAAACCTCGCATTCCAAAATGCTTCTTTAAGATCAGTTTCGGGGAAAGAGAATGGCCAGACAATGTTCAATGCTCAATATTTTAGCTGTTAAAAAAGAAATCTTTATAGGATTACAGCTGAAAAATATCCAGATTTGATTAGTTTAATTCATTTTCTTTCCCCCGATTGGTGGATATTTCCTTTGCCTTTGACTTCAGTCTTTACTGACATGCTGATGCTTAACAGTAAGCAGCCAAATCAGATTTTTTTGGGGGGGACTTGTTTCATTCTTTGTTCACTTTACTTTCTTCTTCTCTGGAGCTTGCAGGGTTCTTTCTTTTCTGTCTCCAACTGCCCTTCCTCCCATGTAGGCGAAATAATCTGAGCTGTCTTTATTAAGATGCATACGATGTGTATACAGTCTGTATAGTATCATGTCTGTTATATTTGTCCTATAAAAAAGTGAAGACGAAGAAGAAAAAGTAAACTTGATAAGGAACCATTTGGAGGATTGCTGACCGTTACACTAATGGCTGCGGAGAGAGCAGATGCTGGTTTATTTTAACAGTGATCCTCTCTACATGGTCTGTACTGTTTACTAGAATAAACATTTCAGTTCAATGACGACTGACTGCTGCTTCATTTGTTCCCGAGAACAGTTTAAACACAATAACACCAGTAGATCTACTTTATTTATCACATTCATGCACAGTCATACAAGCACAATGTATATAGTGAAATAACTTCTGCATTTAACCCATCTCTGATTAGGAGCAGGCTAGGAGTAATAGATTACATGTAACAAGATTACATAATCTGGATACAAAAAAGGTAACTGTGTTCCATTACAGCTGCAAATAAAGATGTAGTCACATTTTAAATAAAGAGCAAATACTACCATGCACAGTCAATCAGTCAGGCTAATTATGAACATAAAATGATTAATCTCTTATTAATAAACTGTTAAATTAATTTCCATCTATTTCGATATTTGCTCAATAATTTTGAGTTACATTTTTAACATAAAGTCCAAATTCTCTGATTTCAGCTTCTTGAATGTGAGTATTTTCTGGTTTCTTCACTCCTCTCTGACAGTAAACTGAATCTTTTTGAGTTGTGGACAAAACGAGACATTTGAGGACATAATCTTGAGCTTTGATCAACATTTTCATGACTTTCTGACATTTAATGGACCAAACAACTAATCAATTCATTGATAAAATAATCGACCAATTAATCAGTGATGAAAATAATGGCTAGTTGCAGCCCTAAAAACATTCTATTAGGCTAAACAACCCTTCCAGCTCAGTACATGGATGAGTACAGTGTTAGTTCATAGGCAGTAGACTTGACTGACAAAACAAGAATAACAGCTACTTTGTTATAACCCAGAATTATGCCATAACTGACCATTGTGCTCTTATTTTCCATGTTCTCTGGCAGACTGTGAAGCAGACGAGGCCACAGGCTGCAGTAAGAGCCCGTCTCTCCCAGACAGCCACGCTGTGCAGTGAATTACACTCAGCTACATTTCAAGGATACAGCTGTGCAGCGTGAAATGAACGCTGTGCAAACACAGCGGCCATTTCTGGACATATTAGCTGAAACCCAAGCAATGTGCTATGTTAGCGAATGCTAAGTGTCTCCGTATGGAATAACAGGAAATTCCTCGCTAGGTTTGTGTTTACCCTATGGTAATGGAGAGGAGGAAATGAAAAGCCTATTGGCTTTTAACTGGGAATGTGGGTCAGAGAGAAGTGGAGGAGAAAGGCTGGTTTTTGCCCTCACAATAGTTCACTATCTGTCTTCTCATTGTGTCCTCTGAGCAGTGTGCTGTCACTTTCAGCCCCATCAGCACTGCAGCACTGCTCAACCTGAAACACACACTTTGTAGAGGGAATTCTCGGAAGATGGTGTGATATCCCTGAGTGCCAGAGGAGCACGAATATACACACACACACATGGTGGGGGGAAAAAATGACAGCTGTAGACAAACTGCTGGTCTCTGTGTTGGTATTTGTGCCAGTTCACTTTGTATTCAGGAAATACATCCCAAAAAGCTCCCATTCTACAAGCACAGTGTGACCCAGCAACATCACGATTGTGACATTTTATTTGTGATGTAACGACATTACTGCAACATTACAGTTGCAATGTTACCTTCAGTTACGTTGCTGCAACATCCCACTGCACCAGGTATTCAGTGATAATTTTGTATGTTTCCTGCACTTTATATATTGATGTTGCTGCAAAATGTGACAATTTCCTGGTTATGTCCCTCCAACTTAATGACTGACATTGTAACATTACTGCAGCTTCACAGTTACAACATTAGTTGCGTTGCTGCAGCTGCTAATATTCTATGGCATTTTTGCAACATCTGTCATCAATGTGACTTTTGCAAAATATCATATTTAAACAGCTAACTATATATCACATATTGATGCTGTCTGGCACAAATGTGTATCTCCAAATTTTGACATACTTTTTTCATAAGTCAGTGCCGTTTGCCTCTCTTTACATTTATGTGTGATTCTTACAAATATTTAACCATCGAGAAGTATTAAAAAGAGCTACAAACGTAGACTAAGCAGTGTTCAGTTATTTTAAAAACACAGGGTTTTGCTCATTTTGTGAAAAGTAACAGTTTTGGACATACAGGGTTTCTGCCTGAATTTGTAGCAGCTAAACATGAACTCAGATGTCGAAGAGGAGTCCCACAGGGGTCCACAGGAAACTGGGGTCTAGTTTAATCGGTCAAAATTCACCAGAAACTCCTCTAAATAGAGAATGTATTTAGTGCTACAACGCTTAGCTGCTTTTCTTCTGTTGTTATATCGAATCGCTTTGGGTTTGTCAGACAAAAAAAGCAATATGAAGTAAACAATTTATTGGAAAAAATGATCAAAGCTTGAATGAAAGTGACAGCAGTCGTTTGCTGTAGCCATGATACCACAACCACCTGCTCCTGTCCACTCAGTAGAGGGCAGATCTCCACCAGGCAACAGATGGTGAAACACCTACTGCAATGCACCACGACTGCCAGATTCAACCAGCGGAGTTTTGCAAAGTTTTGTTTTATTTTAAAATGTATATCTTTTAAGTTTTTTGCCAAGTATAGTGTCAGTTTTCTTTTCACCTAACTGCCTAAACTTAGTGAGGAAACAATGAACATGTCCTAACTTCTCCAGTTAAAGACTGCTATTTATTTAGATCATTACAAGCAACCAGATGGCTTTACAACAATATAGTTGATTTAGAAAGAAAGAAAGAAATTCACATAAAATAACTGACACTTGTTGTTGCCTGTTCATAGGTCAGAGCCTGCATGTCCCAGTGGAAGTTGTGTCTATTCAGCAGGTTCATGTTTTGGCACAGAGCTGATTGGATCGTCCCCCGTAAGTGAATTTAACCCACCCAGAAAAATTTAATTGGAAAGACGTTGAAAAAATGTCTTTGCCAGTCGTCTTTGTGATGTGTAATGTAGAAAATATTGAAAAGGTATGTTTACCAGACTTTTGATGGTCAAAAAGGGGTATTTCTGAAATCCTTTGTTCAGCCCTGCCAGAGGCATGATTCTACAAAACCAGAGGTGGCAAAAGTCCACACATCATGTCCTCAAGTAGAAGGACAGATACTTGAGGGAAAAGGACCCCAGCAGAAATAGAAGCACTGATTCAACTTCTTTACTGCAGTAAAAGTGAAAAAGTACAGACTCTGATATGTACTCAAAGTATAAAAGTAAAAAGTTGTCCTGTTAAGTACGTTTCTATCAGCTAACTGAACCTCACCTTTTCTCTGTTTGAGCCTCTGTTTCTTGTCTGTTATGTCTTTCTCGTATCGATACATTACTTTTGTCTGCTTCTGATACATTGCTTCTTCGTCTTGTTACATCTGTTTTGTCTTTTTATGTATTTTACATCGTTTTTGTGTCTTATAACATCTTTTTTGTCTTGTTGTATATTTTACTTTTATGTCATTTTTTGTCTTGTTTTTTTTTATCTTGTTAAGTATTTTATGTTGGTTTTTTTGTCATGTAACATCTTTATTGTCTTGTTACGTCTTTTACGTTGTTTTTTGTCTTGCTCTGTCTTTTTTGTATTGTTACATATTTTATGTCTTTTTTGTGTCTTGTTGCGTGTTTTTTTTATTGTCTTGTTACATCTTTTCTGTAATTTTTCATCTTGTTTCTTCTTTGCCTTGTTATGTCTTTTACTACGATTTTTGTCTTGTTACGTCTTTTGTCATTTTTCTTCTTGTTTTGTCTTGTTTGGCATGTATGTTGTATGTTTTACTTACAGTGTGCCAGTAAATTTATAAATTTTAACCCTTTTGGGCTTATTATCTAGAGGACTCTCCTCTGAAGAACTCAATTTCAATCAAACTGGCTTAAAAGAAATTAAATTTTAGAGACTAAATCCTGTCTAAATGCTTGCTGCAGTCCCTGCAATGATCACAGGGCTAGATCTAGATTAGATTTAGAGATAGAAGATGTACTTCACATTACAGACAATAATCTCATGTTGAGTCGCTCAGACTTTCAGTTTTTCAGAATAAGATGATTCAGCTAAAGTGGTTGCACAGTTGACATGAGGAAGCTGGTTACTTTTCACTCATACTCTCATTCTACCTGCTAATCATCAGCATGTTAATCTCGTCAACCATGTGAGCATGTTCTCATGCTGGCATTAGTATTCAGTCTGAGTACAGCCTCACAGAGCTGCCAGCATGGCTGCAGACTCTTGTTCTTTTTAACCTGAGTCTCTGCAGAGTCTGTAAAAATCTGATCTGGCTGTCCAAACAGAAATCAGCTGCCCAAATACCAGATCTGTTTGAGATATGAGACACATGCAAATCTGACTTAGAAAATATTTGATTTCATCTGTTTACACAGAAATTAAATGAGCAGATGGGAGCCACTCACTGGCAGGGAATCACACTGTTTTTGTAACAAGAGTGTAAATCCGACCTTCCACACAGGCGGCCAGTCTGTGTTCAATCAGCCTCAGCGTCAAACTCATTTAATCCGCTGCTGAAATTTTAAACTCGCCTCAAAATTTGTTTCACACACGTGTGGCCGGTCATGTGTGTGTGTGTGTGTGCTTGGTCCTTACTTGGGGACACGTTGAAACACACACCTACTGTACCTCATTTGCAACCGCAGGCGTGTGTGTCCATGTGGTGTGTTGTGCATGTGTGTGTGTTACAACCCATAGTATCAAGAAGAACCAGAATTGGCTGGAGGCAACAAGTCTGTTAGCAATTTGCTAACAAAAAAACAGTTTGGTTACCGAGCTCAAACCAGACCAGATGGTAGGTTTTCACCTGAAATCGTGCACACACACACACACACACACACACACACACACACACACACACACACACACACACACACACACACACACACACACACACAGGAAATCTTCCCTGACTTGAAGTGATTGAAAGCAGTTGTGATCAGAGCCTCATGGATGTGATCAGCTGGGATGGAGAGATGACAGAGGAGGATGGATAGACTCTGGTAAAAGCAAAAGTACTGATTCAACTTCTTTACAGCAGTAAAAGTGTAAAAGTTCAGGCTCTGAAATGTACTAAAGTATAAAGTATAAAAGTAAAAAGTGGTCCGCTGAAGAACATTTTGCCTTGTTACGTCTTTTATGCGATGTTTGGCTTGTTCCGTGTCTTACATTGTTTTTAATTGTCTTGTTTTGTCTTTGTACGCCATTTTCGTCTTGAATGTCTGCTATCCTGCCCTCTGGTAAGTCCACCCCTTTGCCACCATGTGGCCACATACATTCCCAGTGTTCTCTTGCTGGTCTCACTGGTAAATTCCTCTATCTATTGGTTGGGTAATTTCAACTTTCTATTGTTTCCAGCGCCTTCCTGACCTCACTCAGCGTAGCCGCTATGGTGCCTGGGAGGAGTTTCCATACTGTGGAGAAGCAGGTTATCAGTTGGGCATGGCTTTACTGAGGCAGGCTTGGGTAGGGGACTTTTTCCCTAACTGGCATCTGAACTACTGTACCAGAGACAGTGATGCTACCACTGATCTATTAACCACGACTAGGTCTGCTGACCGTCTTTTCCATCAAGAACGTGTCATCGGTCAACATATCTTACACCCAAGTTTCTGCGGGTATCAGGATTACTGTTGTCGTGACATATATGATTTCATTGGCGTCCTGGGAAGTAGTAGGGATAGTGACTAGCTGTGTTTATTCCGATGGGATTTTGGAGAGTCGCAAGTAGGGATGGATCAGTATTCTCAGTCCTTGTCCGTGTGTGATCAGTCTGAACCCCCAACCTCCAGCAACACCACGACTGAGATATTCTGCTGCACCTGAATGTTTATAAAAATACATATTAGTAGATGGAAGAAGTAAGTAAGTAAGTAAAATTACTTATCTAACAAAACAAAATGAAATAAAAAGTTTGGATTATGAGATTAAAATGACATTATTATGAGATAAAAAGTCATAATTGTGAAGTAAAACAGAAATACACAGAAAATATGAGACAAAAACTTATCATTTCTATCTCATGTTTTTTGAGATTTTATCTCCTAATTCAAACTTTTCATCTTTCGATGGGAAATTTCTTCTTCTTTCACCGGTGGGAATGAGCTTCCATAAACTGGGTTTAAAACTGCAACTGCAGAAAATAAAAACATTGAACAAACCTTCTCTTCCCATGTTATGTCACTGGGTGGGAGGATAATTCTCTTGCTTGGCTGGGACAGGAGCCATATCTCCCCTCGTTCATCACCTCTCCCTCTTCCCTCTCTCTGTTACCTCTCCCTCACCTCACTCCTTCTTCACCCTAACTCCCCTCCGACACTCCTCCCCCCGAGCTCCTCCAGAAGACCGAAATGAGCAGATAAAAGTCCACTTCTCCCATACTGAGAAACTGCTGTGTCAGTGATGCATGTACGCGTGATGAGACGTTCAGGGACTGGATTCCATGCCGTTCACAGTGCTGCTCCTGTCCCAGCAGATGGCATCCTCTTCCCAGAAATAGAATTCCCACATTTTCCGCAGACAGCGCTGGGCACCTGTGGCACGGGAAGCTCAGCCAGATAAGATTTTTCCAGTAAAGACTGAAGCTATCTTATCTTCCCAGACATCTGATAATGTTCCCTGCTTCACTGAATTTCGCCAGAAAAATGTCTTTACTTTACTGTATCCAGTGAATATTGCCTCATCTCTTTATTACTTGACTTCTCACTAAACTCTGCTTTAGTCTCCACTTACTGAAATAAACAAGATACCATCCCAATATGCGATGATCCCATGGAAATCATCCTGTAAGAGTTTCAGTGTTGGTTTCAAATGCAAATTCTGGAGAGCCTAAATCCTCAGCGGCCTTCTGACCCTTCTGACAGGAACCCTCTCAGGAGAAACACTGCTAATCTCCACCTCTCTGGTATCAGTTTTCCACACACACACACACACACACACACACACACACACACACACACACACACAGTTTTACGAGTGTGTTATGTTGGAGTTGGAGAGGAATATGCTATTAAACACTCTGGAGGGGAGTTCCTCTGAGATAAACTGTTGCACAAGAGCCTGTGAGCATGTTTACAGCCTCTCGGATAGCGAGCGAGGCAGGAGAGTCAGTGAAAAAGTCACTTCTTGCATCGGAGCGGGGAAGAATGCTTTGCTGAGGGAAAGTGACATGTTTGAGTTTTATCCCCTCTGGTTTATGAGGCGGAGGAGCAGCGGAGCTGTGGCCCTCGCTGTGTGTGTGTGTGTGTGTGTGTGTGTGTGGAACAGCTTGTGTGCAATCAGGGAACCAAATTCTCAAGTCTAAGTTCTCAACTTGTTTCTGACCTGAACTGAGGTCAGGCTTGGGCAGTAACAGATTACATGTAATGGGATTACATTCCGGAAGGTAGCTGTATTCCATTACAATTACAGATTTAAAAAAAAAGACATAATCAGATTACAGACACATTTAGTAAAGATGGGGGTTTTAAATTTCAAAATGAAAAAACAATATCCTATCGTGCACAGTTCACACACAGCTGCCAATTCATTATCATGACCTCTAGTGAAAAAATGATTCACTGGGCGGAAATCTCAACATTTTTTGTCCTTAAATCGATCAATCAATCAATAAATTGCACCCAACAAAGGAAGGAACATCTGGACAAACTAATAAACCGAATAACAAACATTTAGCTTTTTAAATGTGAATATTTTCTGGTTTCTTTGCTCCTCTCTGACAGTAAACTGAGTATAATTTAGTTGTGGACAAAACAAGACATCTGAAGATGTTGTCTTTGGCTTTGATCAACATTTCCTGACATTTTATGGACCCAGCAACTAGCTGATTAATGGAGGAAATGGTCCACAGATGAATTGATAATGACAACAATCATTACAGGAAAGACTTGGGAAAATAGGTGCAAACACGTCCGTGTGCTTTGTGATGGAATTTATTCATCTCTTATTTATTTTCAGTTTATTTTTCAATTTAAAAAAAGCGCAAAATTCTCTGATTCCAGCCTCTTAAATGTGAATATTTTCTGGTTTCTTTCCTCCTCTCTGACAGTAAAGTGAATATCTTTGAGTTGTGGACGAAACAAGACATTAGAGGACGTCATCTTGGACTTTTGGAAACACTGATCAACATTTTTCATCGTTTTCTGACATTTTATGGACCAAACAACCACTTGATTAACAGAGAAAATGGTCGACAGATTAACTGATGATGAAAATCATTACAGGAAAGATTTGAAAAATAGGTGCAAACATGTAGAGCACGCAGATGTACATCCGCTGCTGTAAACACGACACTTGTGTGTATACTGAGCAGTTTATTTGTGTTGACTCACAAACACTGAGCTGTAAGTCGGTCATGAAACTCTTCACAGCCTCTGTATTTCACACTTGCACTGGTGCAGCAGTCAGAAGGGCCTGCGTCTATTTTTGGTTGCGAAAGGCCACACATCTCGCTGTCATCTCCAGGATGGCCCTGTGCCAGCCCTGAGAAAGAGGAACCCCCCCACCCCCCCGCCTCTATCATTAGTACATTTACTCAAGTGAAAAATCAAATGCTTTCATTTCACTTTTTCAGCTGGGTACAGCAGGGTGGCTGCCGCTGCAGAGCGTGGGAACCTCCGACCTGAGGGGGTCAGATGGTTTACATGTTGCTCTTCTGCGTCCTTTCAGATATGCAGCCGTGTGTGTGTGTGTGTGTGCGTGTATGAAACAGCTCTGTGTGACGCACGGCTTCTACACACTCCTGTGCACTCTGATGGAACGGCCTCCTGTTGTTTTCGAGAGTTTCTGCAGATAGCAAATACATCAGGCTGAATCTGGAGGAAAAGGACGTCTAGAATATTTCAATTTGCTAGCTTCTAATGCTATTGTATAGTGAATTTAAAGGGCTGTTTCATCTAAATTATTTTAAAAAAGACAAAATATTCTCACTTACCTCTAATTGTATCTACCCGTGTAGATATCTCAGGTTTATTGCTCCAGGTTCTCAGATATCTGTCTGTATTCACTCCAGCTGAATGGACATCCTTTGTGGTGCTCATAGCTGGGCCCATAACCAGAATTTAAAGGGATAGTTCACCCAAAAATCCACTACTACTACTCACCCTTATGCTGATTGAAAGTCTGGTTCAGTTTTGTAGCCCACAAAACCAGTTTTCAAATGTAAAAAAAAAAAAAACAGCAAAGAAAAGCCCCATAAAATGCCTCCATACTGCTCGTCTGGTGTTATTAAAGTCTCCTAAAGCTCTGACATACCCATTCACTTGTGTTTGCACACCATCACACCACACACACCCAGCTCACATGATGTGCACGCGCTTATGAACGTGGCTTCAAGCTAAGGAGTTACAGTGAAGAATTAGGCTAAAAACATGGTGCAAATGACTTCTCTCAGGTCAGTTTTGCATGTCTGGGCTTTTGGAGACTTGGATTACACCAGACGAGCAGTATGGAGGCCGTTTGTGTTTTTATGTTTGTGCGAACTGTGCAAGCTTATTGTTCTTCATTTAAAAATTGTAATTTTTACTAAATGTATCTGTAATCCGATTCCGTCTTTTTTTTTTATTATCTGTAACTGTAATGTAATACAGTTACCTTTTTAATATCCAGATTATGTAATCATGTAATCTGTTACTCCCCAAGCCTGATGATGACAACAGTCCGTCCTCACAGGCGCTCGAGAAAGAAGGTCAAACCCAGCCTGCTTTCACACATCCACACACCTGACCAACCACTGTGTAAAGTGGGGCATGCCTGTTACAGGAAGTCACAGAAATCATCAAACACCTTTGTAGACGTTGACAGACGATCCAGACAAAGCGCTTCATGTGAAGTATGCTGGGGCCTCCCTCCTCTCTGATTCTTCTGATTCTCTTTCAAAGTTCAGGGCAACACACTGAGGTTCAGAGGTGGCAACAGCACACAAACTCTTTACTCAAGTAGAAGTACAGATACTTGTGTAAAACAAACTGATAAAAGCAGAAGTACTGATCCAACTTTCTTTACTGCAGTAAAAGTGAAAAAGTACTGGCTCTGACGTACTCAAAGTAAAGTCGTCCTCCTCTGAAAGACGTTTCTACTAACCTCTTTTTTCTCCACAATCTGCCTCTCTGTCTGTTTCAGCTTGTTCCATCTTTTACATAGTTTTCTGTCTTGTTACATCTTTTTTTGTCTTGTTACGTCTCTTGCGTTGTTTTTCGTCTTGTTACGTCTTTGTCTTGTAACATCTTTCACGTCATTTTTGGTTTTGCTACATCTTTTTCATCTTGTCTTGTTTTTAGTCTTGTTGTGTCTTTTTTGTCTTGATACATCATTTTTCATCTTGTTAAGTCTTGTATGTAGCTTTTCATCTTGCTGTGTCATATGTCGTGTTTTGTCTTGTTACATCCTTCACATTGTTTTTCATTCTGTTGCGTCATTTTTTTTCGTCATGTTACAATTTTTTCATCTTATGTTTTTAGTCTTGCTGTCTTTTTTGTGTTATGTCTTATTCGTCTTGTTACGTTGGTTTTTTGTCCTGTTACATCTTCTTTGTGCTGCTATGTTGTTTTCATCTTGTTACATCTTTTAAATAGTTTTTCATCTTGTTACGTCATATGTTGTATTTTGTCTTGTTACATCTCTTTTTGTCCCGGTAGATCTTTTACATTATTATTTGTCTTATTATGTTGTTTTTGTCTTGTTACATCTTCTACATCACTTTTTGTCTTCTTACATATCCTTCATCTCATGTCATTTTCAGTCTTGTTACGTCTGTTGTGCTTGATATAATACGACAGATGTAAGACGATATTCTTGGATACACCAAGAAATTGTCTTTTCTATTGATATTGTTCCATCCATGTCGGTGGAAATCAGTCTTGTTGTTGGGAAGCCAGTGCGCAATGACACAAAATAAAAAATAATCAATAATTCTTCTCAAATGCATTAAAACCAAAATAATGCACCTGTTTTGAAAATGTAAGGAATATAAAGTGCAGATATTTGTGTTCAAATGCAGGAAGTAAAAGTAAAAAGTTGTCAGAAAAAGAAATACTCAAGTTAGGCACATATACCTGAAAAATCTACTCACTGTAAGTACAGTAACAAAATATTTGTACTTAGTTACTTCCCACCTCTGCTGAGGTTGATCTTGTTTGTTCAGAAGTGACAGATCATTACTGTGTAGGTGTGCGCTCAGATGATCAAACTCTTCACCTTTCCCCTCCATCACATCTGTCATGCTCCTGTGAATTTTGACATAACAGTCATTTTCATATAAATCATTTCCATGCCGTGGTTCTCTACAACCCTCCTGATGTAACACCATGGTTTTTTAACCCACAGCCCTGATCTTATCTGTGTCATCTACACACCTGCTTTCTAGGAGCGTGAAATCTTCTGGCTCGCAGGTATCAGGATGTTTTCTGTCTCTTCTTCGGAAATATAAAGATTACATGTGAAACAGGTTGCTGATCTGACAGACAGCGTGCCACCATGAAACTCGATCTCCTCAACTGTGACTGATCAAATAAAAACAGGATAGATAATCCTCCTCACGTGCAAAGTCTTTTTTTCCCCCACCATTCATCCTGAAAAACTCGCCCTTCATCCAGCAGATTTTTTTCATTTCTGCTGAACTTTCCTTTATCCCGGCGGCTCCTCAGTTTATTTGAGACAGAGTTTCTCTTTCTTTTCACTCCTCCATCCCTCCCACTCATTGTGGTTCGCCCCCATGCCCCAACGCAGCCTCCATCTATATCCAGCCTCTGTAATTATGTCAATGTAATGTTTGTATTTATAGGCAGCTGCCACAGCGCGCTGGCAGCCGCTCTGTCCCAGCTGGGAAGCATCACTCTGCTGCTGCAGGCCGGACCCTCAACCGGCTCAACCAGCCGGCTGCTGAGGACGACACACCTGGCACCAAACTATTACTTTCAGGATTCAAACTGAAATATTTTATATACAGTATTTGATATACATTGCCACAATATTTAGCCTGACATGTTGGTATCTTTGGAATTTAGAATAAAAAAAGAAGGAGGCTCGGAAAATGGGGGAAAATACTTTTTTTTTCAGCCTTTGTTTTAATCTTTGCCTTTTTCCTGTGAATTACTACATGACTGCACCTCGTCCGGCATGTAAAAATTATGAAAATAATATTTTTTTGTTGATTTTGACACAAACTGTAAGTATATACAACCTGACGCGATGCTGCAAGCAGACACAGCTTTGTTTTAGGGCAGTGGTACCCAAACTTTTGGAGTTCTATGCCTTGTCCCCATGGGAGGACCCTTTTTAGTTCCTGGTGGAACCTTTTATAAAGGTTCCAAATGGAACCCTTTTAGAGAGTTTTGCTAAGAACTCAACATAAAGGGTTATACCTAGAAGCATCTGAGAAAGGTGCCACCTAGAACTCCTCCTAACAGGTCCTACAGAGAACCTTTCCATGGTGTCATGGTTCCACCCAGAAATGTCACCAGGGATTCCATCTAGAACTGTTCCACCCTCCAAGTGTGTTCTAGCGAGAACCTTTTTATATTTCAAGGGTTTTTCCTAGAAAGATACCTTTGAACCTTTTTTATATTCCAAGACCTTTTTTATACATATTAATCAAGGGGTTCCAATGGTTTTATCTAGAACCCACCCAAGGAGTTCTACCAATAATCTTTTTATATTCCAAGGGTTTTTCCCAGAGCCCAATAAGGGGGTTCTAGAAAAAGCCTTGGACCTTTTTTTATTGATCAAGAGATTCTACCAAAATCTTTTTTGTATTCCAAGGGCTTTATCTAGAACACAATCATGGGGTTCTATGAAGAACCTTTTTGTATTCCTGACCTGCAGTTTAATCTAGAGCCCACCCGGGGGTTCTACCAAGAACCTTTTTATTCCAAGGGTTTAATCTAGAGCCCACCAAGGGAGTTCTAAATAAAACCTCTGGACCTTTTTTATATTCCAAGATCTTTCTAGATACATTCATCAAAGGATTCTACAGAGAACCTTTTTATATTCCAAGCGTTTTATCTAGAACACACTCAGGGGGTTCTACAGAGAACCGTTTCATATTATGTTACAAATTTGATGAAAGAGTTCTTCAAAAGGATTGCTGAGATCCTTTGGGGGTTCTTTGGATGAAAGGGGTTTAATAGAACCCTGAGTCTTACAAATGACAAACCCTTTCTTCAAAGAAAGGTTCTTCAGAAGCACATGGTTCAGGGCAGAGCCTCAGCCCTTCAGGAAGAACCCTTTTGGAACCCTTATTTCTTAGAGTGCACTCATAACATCCTGTTGCTGACTGTGTATGTCTTAGAGTGGTACTGTAGTAATACTGGTAGTTTATGTAAAATTATTTGTGTGTTGTCTGTCTCTTCCAGGATGGGAACCACTGTTTTTCAGTGGTCACAGGTCGGAGCTTTGGGAGACTTGGATTACACCAGATGAGCGGTATGGAAGTATTTTGGTGGGTTTTTTTGGTTGTTTTTTACATTTGAAAACTGGTCACCATTCACTTGTACCATTGTTTGTAAAACTGTTTTCCTGTGAACTCCAGCAGTGTTTTGTGGACTAAAAAACTAAACCCAACCTTCAATCAGCATGAGGGTGAGTAGATAATGACTGAATTTTCATTTTGGGGTGAACTACCCCTTGAAATAAAAGTATTAATACCACATTGTGAAAATACTCCACTGCACATGAAAGTCCTGCACGCTTGAGTAAAAGTGTTTTACTATTTTATCTGATATGTTTGGGTTAATACTGTTGCTTTTTACTGCTGTGGATGTTTAAAGTTGAGTTCATTATGACTGCTGTGTATACTGCTGGATGGTTTAATCTACAGCAATGCATCATGGTTTATAAGCTCATCTTATGTTTTTGGCTTGGCTGTCTAAAAAGTCAGAAAAACAGCCTCTTTTCAGCTTTGTGATGATGGATTTTCCAGCTGATCCAAGAGGGTTTTTGAAGTTTATCTTCTCAGCACATAAAGGAACACTTCATCTTTGTTAAAATTGCCAGATTTTGAGATGAAGATGAAAAATTGGAACCTGAATGCTGTCAGACAGATGTAATGGAGTAAGAAGTACAATATTGCCTCTGGGAGGTAGTATACAGTTGCATAAAATGGAAATTCACGTTCAAGTTCAAGTACCTCATATGTATTCACATCAGAGCAGGTTTTATATGACTGTTATCCACATCTGATAATCACACTCAGGACTCAGAGCTCATGTTGTTCATTTAGTTTAATATGTACATTAAAATAAACTATTTACATAATATAAAAAAGATTCTATTTACAAGGCTGCAGTACATTTCTTCAAGACACAAACAAACAGACTGTGTAGCCCTTCGTCGATCAGGTGCTGTTGAGATGGCACGCACTCCTGTGAGACGTGTAAGACCCTGACTTCAAATGATAACAGACAACAGACAGACTCACAGACAGATTCTATTCAAGCCTTCGAGGAGGACACAATGAAAGGCAGTTTCTGAACAAAACATTGTCTCAAAGCTTATTTCGCTCACAAAATAAGACACAGAATCAAACTTTGGTTTGTCTTTTTAGCCAGTGGAGAATATGGCGCTCGTAATAATGTGTTATAGAAGGCACTAATGGTGAAAATACACAAAAAAAAATCATTGCTCTTTAAAGGATTGTCTGCTTCCAGTTGCTTCAGTGGCATGTTCCTGACATGTTGAGTGGAATGTTCCTTTAATTTTGTTGTCTATATAAACAGCATTGCATAGAAAAAGTAGTACCAGCTACATTGTTTAAAAGAAAGCAAACAGAGTTCATCTGTTCCTGTTGTTTCTGGCTGTGTTTCCTCGTTGTTCTGTGGTTTGTTTGTCAAAAATAACTTTTAAATAGATATTTTGTACAAAATATAAACTGGGATCATCTCGTCTGGATGCTCCCTTTGCCCCAATGAAAAGTCACTATAACATTCCTATAATATACCTATAGGTATTACAGTGTAGTCGATAGTGGCCTCATCATACTGTATGTCATGGTACCACTACAGTTAATATTCCTATAGGAACTGTGTCTATATGTTTGCATAGCATCCTTCTACAGCTGATCACAGGATTATTACAGTTCTTCTTTTCGGTGCAGAGAAGTCCTTGTCAGCTCCGAAGTCTGTCCTCACATGTGCCTCTTCATGTGCAAGGCCAGGTGATCGGAGCGGGAGAAGGCGCGTTCACACAGGTGACACTGGAACGGCCGGTGACCCGTGTGCTTGCGGAAGTGACGCGTGAGCTCGTCAGAGCGAGCGAACTTCCAGCCGCATCCCTCCCAGCTGCAGTGGTAGGGTTTCTCTCCTGTAGAGATGAGAAAAAAAGGGGGGGGGGGGAGTCAGGAATGAGTGACGTCACAGTGTGAGGGCAGGGGATGATGGGATGGATAAATAAGCAGAGCTGCACCACATCCAACATGCTCATGTCTTTGACTAAACTAAAAAGCTTTCCCAACAATAAATGTACCTGACAGCTGTGAGGTTAATTTTCTGCCACATTCTCCGATTTAATTATTTTATTCATTTATACTTCCTTTAATTTTTTATAGATGTCAGTTTTGTGTTGCTTTTGTTGTTGTTGTCTTTTTCTGTGTGATGCTGCCCTTCATCCTGTTTGTGTGTGATGATGCTGATGCTGACGCTGTGTGTGTTAAAGAGAAAAGGAAAAAAAAAACATCCTGCTCCTCTTACCTGTGTGCGTCCTGAGGTGAGCCTTCAGGTGGGAGCTCTTGGTGTACGTCTTTCCGCAGCCGGTGAACGTGCAGGTGTGCGTCGCGGTCCGTTTCCTAGGCCAGGACCGGCGGCCCCTCTTCGGCTTGGTGTCCATCATGTCCAGTGGGGAAGAGGGCGGAGTGAGGAGGACCCGCTGGCCGGCCCCGGGCTGCTGCTGCAGGCTCATGGCTGCGTCCTCCCCGAACATGCCAGGGAACTGGTGGTGGTGGTGCGCCCCGGGGAACTGGAGCTGCATTCCAGTGTGCGGGTGCGGGAACCCGCCTGGCGCGCAGCGGGGGTGCGGGTGGAAGCTTTGCGGGAAGGTGAGCGAGCTGGAGCTGCACATCTGGCTCTGGTGGCACTCGGAGCTCCGTAGGTCGTCCGGGCTGAGCGGCGGCGTCAGGCTGCCGGCGGCCGTCTGCGGAGAGTTGGCCAGCCGCGGCTGCTGCTCGTATGACATCATGCACGAGACGTTCCCTTCGTGCTTGATCTTGGTGCAGCTCTGAGGCACGAGACCCATGACAGGTCCGTACGAGTCCATGGAGGCGGGCTCCACCTTAATGCTCGGCAGCTCGGGGAATAAGTCCTGAGAGGGCTGGAAGGGCGCGGAGCTGATCAGGAACCGGCCCTGGATGTTGGAGTTGGACCCGGGGAGGAAGCTGGGGTCCACGTCGGAGCGGAGTAGCTCCGCCATCAGGCTATTGTAGGGCGGGGGCGGGCTGGTCAGGTCTGGGACAGAGGTGTAGCCGACCGGCTGCTGCGGGGGCATCCCGCTCTGCTGCTGCTGTTGGTGATACACGGGAGCCCCGGACTCCTGGAGCCGGTAGGACTCTGGTCCAGTCCCCGCGCCTGGCGCACTGTCGGAGCTGGTGGTGTTAGAGAGAATAAACTCAAGATCCAAGAACTTATCCAGGTCCTCGTCGTCCTTTCTGCCCAGGCAGCTGCTCTCCATGCCGGGCGCTGCGCTGCTCAGGTCCCCCTTCCACCTCTGGAGCGAAGAGAGAGCAGAGTTAGACTGTTTCAACATTTACAACCTGGGGTTTATTTTGTTTTACAAAACTTCAGATAACTCATGAAAACAGCACATAAAGTGCACAGAGAAAGGCTGAATAATATAAATAAACTGGATAAAAAAATAATTTTATCACTGTTTCAGTGCTTAAAAACTTAGCAAAATTCCAAAGTTAAAAAAAAAACATTTCGACAAACAAACAGCAAACACCGTGTGTGTGTTTTGATATGACAGACTGATGCCAGCAGAAAAAGAACATTAAATTACATGATTACATGAAACATCGCACTCTATCTATGAGAACAAGAATAAATGCATAAACTTACATCTTCCCAACATTTCTCCTTCTGGTTGGCAAACGTAGAGATTGATGGTAAAATGGTCCCACTTAAGGCCATTTCCATGCGTTGTTTTTTTTTTTTTTTAAGTAGAAAAATACGTCCTTATATCTTGAGAAGAGACACTTTCTCTGTGTTAAAAGAAATCAGCAGAGTCCGCTGAGTCTCCACAAAAAGCTTCTTCTGCTGTCCTCACTCATGTGCAGCTGTGCGTCTGGAACGAGCTGCTTTTCTTATAAATGTTGCTCCGAAGCGCAAATCAGGAAGCGCGTCCAGGATGAGGACGCTGCGCAGCGGCCAGCCCCCTAAATTTAGCCTCGGTATAAAAGTTCGAGAAAGTTGCCTGCGACTCAGAGACAGAGAGGAGGTGAGAGAGGAGGAGTACAGGAGGACTGGTGCGGAATGCTCTCCCTTCCCTTCAGCGGGCAGCTACTTAACCTTCAGGAGGAGGAGAGCCCGCCCTCTCAGCTGGCAGGGCAGCGAGAAAGACCGCCCCTGTGAGCAGCTCAAACATAATGAGCAATTAACACGATGTTGAAAAAAGAGCAACGAAACCGATACTGACAGGGCACACAGGCTGAGCAGGGAGGCGCTGCAGGTGCCCTGTGCGTAATACGCGTTAAGGTGTGCTTTTACGCACACACACTGCTGCATTTTTCCCACCAATTATCGCGTTCTGAGCGCTTTGATTCATCAGTTTATTTGTTTACCAGGTATCTGGACACATGACAACATGCACAATGCTTGTTGGTAAATAAACATACTGATCATTGACTGTGAAACATCTTTTCTGTCAGAAGAAGAGGAGTTTTGTCTCTGTCAGAACGTGCAGACAGAACCCGTGTGTCCTCACGATCAGACAGGTTTTACACTCTCTCCTCGGTTCCTCTCCGGCTGGCTGACAGTCCTGACCGAAGCGGAGCAGTGCAGGGGGGGTATTTCCCCTGCTGCAAGCTTCAACCACCAGGCGCCAGCTGCACCACGGCTTCTCGCCCTCTGCCTCGCTCCGCGGAGCTTCATTCAGGTGCTAATCAGGCGGCTCTCTGGTGTTTTCACATCGGTATCGGCAAAGAGACAAAGGTCAATGAGAGAATATCAAACGGCAAACCGGTGCAACTGGAACTGCATTATGAGTTCTGGTGACTTCATAAATAAAACACAAGCATGGTGGAAGACGTATTTCACACTTACAGCATTAAACGTTGCAATACAATGTAAAGACACTTCATTACAACTGCTACACTGTCAATGTTGTACAAGCAAAAGCAGGTTTGGGGAGCAACGGATTACATGCAACGGGATTATGATATTATGTAATCTGAATTCAAAAAAGCAACCCTATTCCATTACAGTTACAGGTTAAAAAAAAAAATAAAAGACGTCATCAGATTACAGACACAAAGACGATATCCTACCATGCACAGTGCACATACAGTTCAATTCATTATCATGGCTTCTA
>JAJHUR010094628.1:0-16177 GCA_027495735.1 Lutjanus campechanus | reverse complement strand
TTTTTTTTTTTTTTTTTTTTCATGACTACTGTTCTTATTTTAGTTCTTTATCAATTACAAAGTCATTGCTGTGGATCTTTGTGGGTTTGTGTTGTCAGTTTGTATGAAAAATGTGATATAAATAAAGTCTGATTGATTAATGACAAAGAAAAGCAGCAAATCCTCACATTTAAGAAGCTGGAATCAGCAAATATTTGAATTTTTTTGCTCAAAAGATTCAAAATAGTTGACAGCTAACTCATTGCAGCTCTGCTGTTACAGAAGAAGACCTCATTTAATCTTTCAGACTTGATTGTGATGCTTAAGTAAATGCCGGTGTTACCGATGTAGCATCCGACGAGTGTCCACACCAGCTCCTGAGCAGGTTTGATGGTGGTGCTGTTGCCGCTGATGTTGAGGCCGCAGTCAGCGGCTCCACACGTCAGCAGCTGCTCCTCCGGGATGTCAGCTGTCAGGAAAAAAAAAACCAACAACAACACATTTTACTTTGATAAATACTACTCTTCCCCTAGAAAATAAAGAACGAACGGTGCTGTAGCCAAATAGTAAAAGTGTTTTTTAATCAAGGTGGAAATGTTTGTTGTTTAGCTTTTATGAAAAATCGCACCTCTTACCAAATGATGTCTGCCACAAAAATTCTACTGTTTGTAAATAATAATAAGTTGGTCAGCAAAACAATATGACAAATTGAATATATTACTCTGGATAAAATGATCTTTTTGTATCCATTCCCGTAAGCTATTAATTTCAATGAGCTTTGCTTTGTTAAACATTGTAAATGTTGTTGCCAGATGTGTTGCAGTGAAACACTTTCAATAAACAGACATTTCAGAGAATCATCCCCCAGTTCTAAATACTTTTATTATTCAAGAGGTGTTATTAGAACAACGTATATAATTTCCATCTAATCAATGTGTCACAAACCATTACGGAAATACAAAGGTGATAAATAGCTGCGACTTGTTGTCCTTCCAAGAAATGCTCCTCAACAAATTCCCGTCATCCTCCAAGCTGATAAACTGTAGAGCTTTAACACCAATAAAATGATTTATTGCATTCTTGGCAATATCATCCACTCTTAGCACACACCTTCTCTGATTCACTCCTCGACTGAACCAATAATAATAATAAAAAGCTGTTAGACCTTGCACACTGACAGGTGTGTGTTGCAGTGTGTCTAAGGGAAAGATTCAAGATCAAAACAGATCCAGAACCAGTTAAAATGGAACGGACTGGCCATCTTACAAAACATGGAAAAGTTGGCAAGAAAATGTTTCTTTCTTATTGAGGCAGGATTCTGCTTAAATATTGTCCATACTGGATATCATGCTAATTGATGCTAATTATGCTACTTGCTCAACATTTCCAGGTTTACAGCAGGGCTCTATAGTGGCTGGCAAATGGAAATGAAGGAACCAAGGAAAGTTGACAGAGGTACCAAATTTGCCCAACTGTTATTGGAGCACAGAACAAAAAGGGGCGGGACTTAGGAGGGGTCAATTGAAGTCTGCGAGGGTTCAGTGCTTTGGACTGTGAAGGTGATGTATCTCCAATGGACTTTTTTTCATGGCAGCCATATTGATTTGCAGTAACATGGTCAGCACAGGTGTTACCATTGATACTAATTAAGGCCCCTTCATGAAGTGCAGCAGAGCCTTTCCAACACACACACTGGCAGCACCGCGACCACGTTTGACCTGAATTAACAGAACCCAGTTTGTATCATTGTTAACACCTGTGTTTACTACGTCATGTCAAAATGGCTGCTGTCTATTGAAGCAGGTGTAAACCAGTGGGCTATCAGTTAAGCAGCTGAAGGCAGTGTGATTTGACAGGACAGACAGAAAGGTGGGATTTTTGACAAATATTTGACGTTATTGGTCCAGTTTGTAGTTTACACCCACTGCTGCAGCAGGTTGCCAATGAAGATGGACTGCTTTCCAGGAAGTGGTAGTACACCAGGAAGTTGAGATGCCCCCTTCATGGGATGAAGCAAAGGGTCACTTTACGCTTCTGAACTGGGTACGATTAAGACTATGTTTGGAAATGGAGAACTCTGTATTTTAGCATGTTGCACCGCCGTGTTTTGTTCATTATTTCAAACTGAAACGATGACATCTCTTCCTTTTTCAGATCCAAGTCCAGACACTGAACAGAGGACTAATGTGACTTGACCTTAGGACTCACAGGTAAAGTTTCATGTGAGTTTATGAAATTTTATATTGCATAATGTACATAATTAAGTCCAATATAGATACATGTTATCTATTAGTGCACTCTGACTTGCAGATGAAGAAATCAAAGATATTGCACATCACAGTTTGTAAAATCAAAGTCTAGAAACATGTCACCCAAGTCCTTATTCATTGATGATGTTCTCTGTGCTGTGCTCGGATTTTTATGAGGTTCTCCGCTAAATAAATGTTCCTATTATATATTCCTATGAAAGCAAATGTTATCAGAAAGCAGATCTGACTCTTACATAACTCTTGATTCAATAGTTGATGACTGCACATAAAATATTAAAGAGGTACTGCACATTTAAACATTTTTTTGGCTATAAAATAAATGATATGACTGTACTGTGATGAAATAGATTAATACTGGTGTTAATTTTGACAGTGCTCACCAATTTTATTTAAAAAAAATCTGCATTTCATGGGTTGAAAATTAATATATTAAAATATTATTCTGTTTTTTATCACTAATTAATCCATGTTGGAGAATTTTAGTGTGGTAGTTTGTCAATGTGGAGATTTTTATCTATCTATCTATCTATCTATCTATCTATCTATCTATCTATCTATCTATCTATCTATCGAGTTTGTGTCAAATGATTGATAATTTGTGTCTCATCAAAGTGATTTATCACCTCACCGTACTGCCGCTGTCATATCCTCTATATAATCTACTTTCAGCTGTCTTCTTACCTATATTGGCGTCCTGCCCAAAGATGAGCGACGACATGAGGTTTCCCCACACAGCAGACGACTGAAAGATGAAAAAGAAGATGCCAAAGTATTGGTTGATTATGTCGGAGCCTTTTTTGTCCTCTTTCGCGGCCTGAACGTTTCCAGAGATGGTCAGGTAGGTGCATTTGGCCGACCACAGAGGGGAGCCACCCAGACCCAGGATGACTGAGGTGGGCATGAGGGTGTACCTGTTAGAGAGAGAGAGAGAGACAGAGAGAGAGCAGAGAGTGGAGTTTAGTTTTTAATGGTCCTCTCCACATTTTTTTTAGTGGAGAGGATTTTTAAAATTGCTGTTGAAACAATAGTTTATGTAAGTCAAGACTTGAACGTGGGCTTCTTGTTGTCTTTGTTTTTTATAGTCTTTAAAAAGCAATTTTTTGTTAGTTTGTGTCCTGTGGTTTAAATACTGTTCAGGATTTTCTGCAGTACTTCTCATTTAGTATCTCACTGAGGTGTCCTCTTCAAAGGGTTTTATACTGATGAGGTGCAGCCTGGTGAAGGAGCAGCGGACGTCAGATAGCTGGTACACATTCATAAGTCATCCAAGCTTATTGTCTGTATTTAAATGCTTATTTTACCCAAATTACAAAGAATCGTTTTACCCTCATGGTATCTAGCCACACAGACATTTGAAATATCTGTCTTAAGAAGCGATGAAGGTGAATGGTAATTTTATTTGTGTTGCTTACGCATTTTAAAAATCAGATTTTAAAGACTAAACAGCATCAGACTGGAGGCAAAAACACTTGAAAATCTGGCTAAAAGTTCAAATCTGCATGCAAGTGATAAAATACTGTATGTTTGTGGTCATTAACTCTTAAACGTGGTCGTTAGCAATGTTAAAGTGTTACCAAGTTTCATATTTGTCCTGTTTAGTTTTAAGCTGAGGAGAAAAATTTACCCAATCCCTAAATTTGTAAACCATGCAGGAATTATTTATTCTATTTTATTTTATCAGTATTAATCTTTTAACGAGGTCATGTTATTGATGCCTACAAACAGAAACAAACTTATTCAGAATGCAGAAATATAATAAAAAATAATGAGCGATAACTAAAAAGCCACCATGAGCTTGATGATTTCATTGATTGACTTGCTTGATTGACTGATCGATTGATTACCATCCGGGGTAGAGGTTTCCAAAGGAGTAGGAGACGTAGCAGGCCATGCCAACGACGATGGTCCATTTACAGCCCAGATTTTTGATCATGATGGGAGGCAGGAACATGGAGGAGATGATGATGGAGGCGTAGATGACGCTCAGAGACGCCACGCCCATCCCCTGCTCCGCATTCAGACTGCTCTGCACAGGGACGAGGACGAGGACGGGGACAGGAAGACATTACAGGACAAATATAGGCCTCAAGAAAGAACATTTTCATATTTTTATCTTAAAGAGATAGTTCACCCAAAAATGAAAATTCAGTCATTATCTAGTCAGGTTTAGTTTTTTAGTCCACAGAACTCTGCTGGAGTTTCACAGGAAAACTGTGCTGCAGAATCTCCCAAACAATGGAAGTGAATGATGACCAGTCTTCAAACGTTCAAAAAACAACAGAACAAAAACATAAAACGCCTCCATGCTGCTCGTCTGGTGTAATCCAAGTCTCCCAAAGCCCCGACATGCCAATATGACTTAAAAAATGTTATTTACACCATGTTTTTAGCCTGAATTTTCACTGTAGATCTTTAACTTGGAGCCACGTTCTCGTGCACGTGCATACTGTCTGAGCTGTGTGTGTGTTTTTTATGTTTGAAAACTGGTCACCATTCACTTCCATTGTTTGGGAGATTCTGCAACACTGTTTTCCTGTGAAACTCCAGCAGTGTTTTGTGAACTAACGAAATAAATCTGACCCTCTATCGGCAGGAGAGTGAGTAGATAATGACAGAATTTTCATTTTTGGCTTTAAATCTTGTTGGAGGAGGGTTGTTCATACGAGTCAATGTCAGTAAAAAAGAGGGTCAGTTGATTGCTACTTTCAATTACGACAATTCTGTTGAAAATTACTATTTTTAACTATAAAAATAACTAACTATTTTTATTTTTGGTCCACAGATTCAGGGTTGGAAGGCAAATTACATCAATTTGAAACATATGTGGTCATTAAAAATGATTAATATGATGGTAGGGTGTTTATTTTTAAACCAAAAATAACTACAGACACAGATAAACAGTGTCATATCAAAATATCTAACGTGAGAGGGTCCTACCATGTAGTTTGATCCCAAAGTTGAGTACATACACCCAGATCCGTGCCTACATACGACACAGTATGATGCTCCACATCAAGTTTTTTGTTTGTTTGTTTTGTTTTTTGAGAAAAAAAAGTTCAAATGTCGAGAATAACGTTGAGCTTTCCAGGGTTAGGGCCCAGGCATGAGACAAAATATAAATCAGAAAAGGAACTTCTTTTTTTAATATTTTTTTTTTATTTCCATTATTAGAATAAAGTCAAAATGTCAAGAATAATGTTGAAGTGATAATGTTGTATGTACTATATAGACAAGAATTTTATGTCATGATTTATGAGGTGAATGCATCATCACTTCTGAATTTTTTTTTTCATCACCAAAGGTGTTATTGATTATTGAATTGTGCTGTTCTGTTTGTTTGTTTGTTTGTTTATTAGATCCCCATTAGCTTCTATATTATAACAGCAGCTACTCTTCCTGGGGTCCCCATTAATATTTGAACTATACTCCAATAACAAAAAAAACAAAAATAATTTCCCCTCTTGAAACACTAATAAAAGAAATCGTTCATGATTAAATGTGATCTGCTTGTTCATCCATGCGATGGATAGCTCTCGACATCCATAAAATAACTTCAAAGACAGAAAACAAAACAAAACTGTTCTATATTCCTGGTGTAAACAAACACAACTTTAGTATTTTTTGTTAAAATATCTTGTTTTGCTTTCAGGAACTAAAAACACCTGGCAATGAATTCTATGCCACCATTGACTGTTCTCTGCTTTAATCTAGTTCTGCATGGAGGCAACTGAAAACAAGCCTCTGACGAGAGTCTGAAAAAATTAGTATAGTTAAAGTATTTCTGCATTTTTTAGTTTTAATGATATTTTTAATAAAGCACACTAAAGAATAGTGCTACCTGGAGACAAATATACCCTTTTTTTCTGGTTTGACTGCAGCTAAAAAGATGATCTTTTCTTCTAAATGATCTTTTCATAATGTTTTAGTTTGAGAAACAAAACAAGGGTTGTGCTGTATGGTACAATTAATGATTAAAATGAGGATTAAACGAGAAGGACTAATGCAATTAAAAACAAAATAAAAACTGCTTTTTCACAAACTTAAAAAAAATCTCTCTTCATTAGTTGTTCCTCCATGAATTAACCCATGAAAAAACCTCCTAAATCCCTCATGATACCGACTAAATCACAGCTCATCCAACTAATAAATAATAAACTCTTGCACCTACCTGTAAACTCTGCAGGCCTCCATAAGCTGTGAACAGAGACAGAAAGCCGACAGACACCACCAACACATTCTTGAAGTTTCGGCTGATCATGGCTGCCTCTCAAACAGAAGAAGACCTTCACAGACCCTCAACAAAAAGACCTTAATTTAAAAAAGAAAAAGTAAAAAGAGAAAAAATGACTTAAGTGGTAGTTTATTTCAGGATTAATGTCTTTATGCAGCAGCTGACAGCTCCACGGTAAAGTCAGGGGAGCTTCTCTCTGCTGAAAATGATTGTGTCTGTGATAAACTGTCACACTGGAAATAGTTGCGAACAAAGTCCAGCCCTCACACACACACACACACACACACACACACACACCCGCACACACACACACACACACACACACACACACACAGACACACATGGTTTCTGCAGTATGACACAGATGGTTTCTTATCAATTGGCCTCTGAATTTCCTCCTACACGTCAAATTTTGGCATAAATAGTTCATATATCAGAAGGCACACCTCCCTTTTTTTTTACTCCCTGGTTCCTTTTAATCATTACAGGTGTTTTGATCATAAACATCTCAAACTTTTCTTCTTCAGTCCCTCTGTTTCCTTCTTCCTCATCAGTTTGTTTTCGCATTTACAGTCTCACGTTTCCATACGTTCACGGAGCACAGAGCAAAGGTTTATTGCGTGTCATTTCTGATCTTTTTTCCTTTATGACGGTGCCAGCTCATCGTTTTTACAGCGTGATGGCTTGCTGTTACTTGAAGAATATGACAAAAACACGGTGACACTGCAGCCCCGCTCTGTGTTATCTCAGCTGCAGTCAAAACAAAACAAAATGGCTGCAGGATGAAGCGTTTGTGGGTCCAGTGATCATCTAAATGCTGCTACAGAGGCTTTTCCATCCTGAAGAGGAGAAACGTGATCAGGTTTAATGTATGGCCGCCTTAAAGATGTCAGTCTTTACTATCTAATGCAGTGTTTGCCAAACTTTTTTTTCTGGGGACCCGCACCAAAACATCAATATCAGTTGAGGTTTATGCTATATTTAGAATATTTTTGACCGCTTTACCTTGATGTCAGACAGCCTTTTCCTGACGGGAACCTGCCATTATATAGGCCAAATATCACTGTCTCCAACGCAACCAGAGTCCTTTGGCAATTTAGTTTTAGATTAATTTGTGTGTCATCATGTGACTTTGTCATTTTAAAGAGTGCATTCACCAAACTCACATAGACGAACACAGACAAGCTTATTGATTGAGGCAGCAGTAAACCAGCAACCCCCCATGTTCTGCGAGGTAAATATGACCTCGCTTTGTTTTTTGCAAAGGGAGTCCAGTTGAGCGAGAGAGAGAGTCGCATTTGGCTTGTATAACAACAGTTTCCCGTCAGAAAATGCTGTCTGACGGCAAAGTAAAGTAGTAAAAACATTCTAAAAGTAGCGTAGAGGAGACCGGGGATGGTGGTAACGCTTTTTGTTCGAGCATCGGTAACTTAGCGGTTGTTCAAACTAGATCTCTCAAACTTTTATGCACGGTACCCGTATTTGTCAATCAAACAAATAACAAAGAGTTCCATTGTTACAACCTACCCCACCACCGGGGAGAGTTGTAACACTACAATAGACGAGAGGTAATTTATGAAAGAATAAACCGTTTTGAGTAAAGTGAACAATTAAAAGTGACACTTACTTCATCTGAGACTTTAAATTATGTGTGTGTGGACTGTATTCCTGAATGTGCATGTGTCACATAAGGGTTTAAGCACTGTCACAGTTGTGGAAAATGTAGACAACTACCCCTGGGTTGCAGGCTTAAGCCCGGAACTGACATCCACATTTATTTTTGTCTTCAGTTTGCAAAATGTTCCATGCAGTTTTGGCATGTGGGCTTCAAACTGTAGCATGAATGCAAAGCATCAAATTAAACTAGAGGATCTGCTACTTTAGGTTCTGTAAATCCTCAATACAACGAACGATCTGCAAAAAATAATCTTGATAAAAAAAAAAAAAGTTACTTTCTTACCTGAAAATCAGTTTTTTTGGTTGTAGAATCCACAACGTTGCTCACAGAGACACGCTACTTCTCCTGTGAGCTCAAAAAGGAAATAGGAGTGTATGATATTGATTACACCACCACAGCTTTTTTCTGATTGGATAAATTAAAAATGTTACAACTAACCCGGTGTTACAACACTCCCCCGGTCTCCCCTACAGTTAAACTGATAGAGATTTTATTTGGTGTTTTGTTTTAAAATATGTCCATCTCCTGCAGGTACTACACTGACCATGTACGTCATACAACCCTACTACAAATGGTGTGAGCTATCTCTTTAACCCTAATCAAACCGATAGTCATCCATCGCTGATTAGAAAATAGGTTATTAGGAAATTAGGTTATACTGATTCACCTCAGCCAATTACGTATG
Source organism: Lutjanus campechanus (assembly GCA_027495735.1). Taxonomy (NCBI): domain Eukaryota; kingdom Metazoa; phylum Chordata; class Actinopteri; order Lutjaniformes; family Lutjanidae; genus Lutjanus; species Lutjanus campechanus. Next base: position 7,334 of record JAJHUR010094628.1, on the reverse strand, counting down.
TGAAACTGTTCATATCAGCACAGAGCAGTCATACAGCTCCAGATAAATTATCAACCTATTCAAAACTTTGTGTGTATAAACTTTTGTTTCCTTTTCTATTGACATTTTTTATTGTATTGTTTGATTTTATTTATTTATCGTCATCATTAGTTGCTTTAGAATTGGTAGTGGTCGATGACATGCAATTAAACTTGTGATCAGATTTATCGAAAAATGGATTTTCAGGGGCACCAACGGAGGCGTTCAGACCAGCTGAAGTTTGCTGAAGCTTTGAGTCTGAAAATCAAACATGACAAAACTCATGTTTCAAACACCAGTAAACTTTTGTAATGGCAGTTGCGTGCTATCAGCCTTCATTGAGTAATCAAAGATACCAGCTCAATAATTTATGAGCAAACTATGCAGTTATAATAAAATGATAGTAGCTATGACAGCGACGTGGTTTACTCTGATTGACTTTGGAGCTGTTTATATGGGAAACTGTAATGATCGTTTACACAGATTGGGTAAAATAAACTTTATAGTTGGTTTAGGACTATAAACGAAATGAAGCTCTGGCAGTGTTTGACTCGCTCTCCTCTCCACTGAGCAGCAGCCCTGTAAGGTCAGTGTTGGAATGTGGGTTTATCAGATGTTTATTTTTTTATAGACTTAATACAGATTTCCCCGCCCTGTTGTTAAGATACAGGTTGGTGTGGCTGATCCGTCTGTTTATCAGTTTTCTGATATATGCAGCTTTTTTTCTTTTTTTTTTAAGGTTCTATATACAACATTATACAACAATTAGTTCCAAACAAGTAATTTGATTGGTCGAAAGACAATCCATTAATGCTGATATAAAGTATGACATAACTTGGACTTTTATCTGCATGTATGGCTCCACTCTACAGGTGTTCTAATAACTTTTAGCCTCAGTTGACTTTACGATGACTAACAGATCACAGAGACAGGAGGAGACAGGTACAGTCTTGTACATTATTCAGGGCTTATTACTGTCTTGCTGTCACACACTTTTTAATCTGACAACATACATTGAGTTTATTGACCTTTCCAACCAGACCCGGCCTGTATGTTTGGTCCATGTCTCAAAAACATAAACATTTACTTTTAGTCCGTTAAGAAGCGAGCTGAATACAGTCTGGAGGCAGTTTTGTGGATCCATTCTGGACAACTAAAGGACAGCTCTACTGCGGCACTGTGTCAACCTACACAAGCTAGCAAGCTAACATTAATGTACAGGAACATGTTTATGTGTTGCTAGGCAACAGCCCATTCCCAGTCCCGTTGCAGAACCTTTTGAGCCAGATAAAAAAAAGTAAATTACTGAATGGCTGTGATTATCTTTGGCCTCTGAATGAATCACACAGCCTTTATGATATTCAGTCCAACAGCACTCCCAACTCATGGGTTGTTGCTCAAGTCACAGCCACTAGAGGTCGCACTAGAGCACGGGCATCTTGGACTAAAACAAATGTGCACTTTGTTTTAAGGCTGTCCCCTGACAGTCGATGATTTGAATCATTAGTTGGAGCCCCTTTAGTCAGTCAGGGAGCTCCGACTGTGATCACGTCACATATGATGAAGAAGGGCATTAAAATGCGAGTCTAATGGATGCTGTGGATCAAGATTATGTTATCTGTCATTGCCTATTTTTTTTTTGCCTAAAATGTTTTCAGAAACATATTTTAGTGCACCGTTTAACTGTAAAAGTGTCTACAATGCAACACATATGCATAATAGGTTTTTGTTATTAAAACTTATTTATTTGGGGCACCCCAGTTGGCAGAGCATGCACCCGTGTACTGAGGCTGTCAGTCCTCTGCAGTGTACCTGGTTTGTTTCCAGCCTGTGGCCCTTTGCTGCACATCATGCCCTCTCTCTCTCTCTCTCTCTCTCTCTCTCTCTCTCTCTCTCTCTCTCTCTCTCTCTCTCTCTCTCTCTCTATCTGCCCCCTTTCCTGTCTATCCTCTGCTGTTCCTGTATATTTCAGGCAAAAAAGCCCCAAAAATACTTTAAAAATGTACTTATTTACAGTGGTGGAATGTAACTCCACTTGAGTATTTACCGAAGTATTTCCATTTTATGCAGCTTTATACTGCACTACATCTCAGAGCCGAATATTATACTTTTTACTAATTTGTCAGACAGCTTTAGTTACTAGTTACATTGCAGATTGCAATTTTCTACTTCTTAACTAAGTTTATCAGTTTGGACTAAAGGAGGGAGTGTGCACAGTTGGGTTACCTGCCATAACTCAGACATGAGGTGTTAAAAGTACTTGCAGCCTCGTATATACAACTGTTTTTTTAATATTTTAACTGAATATTATGATTAAATTTGTGTTTGCAGATTCCTCAGCTGTATAGTAACCTACAGTAGAGAATATGCAATATAAAGACACTGTGTTTCAAAGAAACATACAGTATTTATGTTCTTCTGCTCTTGACATAATGGCTCAGTTAGTTCATGCATAAGGATGAAGTCTTGGCATGAAGAATCCCCCTCCTTAACTTTTCACTCAGGTATTTCTTTGACCAACAGAGGGAGCCAGAGTCCACAAATAAAACCTCCAAACTTGAACAGGTGCAGTGATACTGTAGATGTGACACATTTCAGAAGCTTCAGAAACCTGTCTGACCTCATGAGAGGTGTGTGTGTGTGTGTTCATGTTAAGTGTTTGCGCCTTCCTTATTTAAACACACAGAGCACTTTTAATCCCTGGAACAGCTGTTTTTGTATACTCGTGGTCCATGTTCACTGCGACAGGTCCCACAAGTCTCGTGATGACTAAAAAACATCAGATATGTTATATAATATCAGTAGTGGGCTGTAGCTGTCTGAAGAAAATGAAAAAGAGAACCAGCCGCCAAACGCTGGTTAAGATTAGTTTTATTATGTGACTCACACATTAACGATTTAAGCATTTAGAGGCCCATAAAAGCCAATCCATTGTATAGCATGTGGGGCAGCTTATACAGGACTTAATAATGTTTTCTGTGCATTTAGACAGAATTAACCTGTTAATTCTGTCTAAATGCACTTATTTTATCTCATTTATGAAGTAACCTAAAATGCTCTATTGTTGTTTTCCTGAGTTGGCCTGTTAACTCAGCTTAAATGAATTTATTCCTCATTTCTAATGTTTTGAACATGAGTTTATGTTTTCAATAACATGTCAAGATCACATAAGGTGATGAAAATTACAGTAAAAATGGTCAAGAACTTTCATTTATGCATAAACGAACTTCTCTCTCAGAATTTATTGTTAAGGCCTATTGTGAAATGGGTCGCAGTGGTTATGGAAAAAAGTTTGGGAAACACTGCCCTATAGGACAGTTTTTAAAACTACTTTTTAGATTGAAATATTGTACTTTTTACAAGTAATGAGTAGTTACTTGGCAGATTAATAGTTTACAACAAATATACATGATGAGTTTATAAAATATGATGCATTGTTAAAGTTTAGCTATCTAAAGATTTCAAATTATCTTATCTCAACGAGCTACAACACTTAATGCATGAATAATAACTATCCAACAACATACTATTCCCTTCTACACTACCTTCTTGCTTCAGTTTAAAAGGGAAACTTTGATTGCAACACTTTTTACATTGTTTTATTGCTTCTTGTACTCAAGAAAAATGTGTGGATAGTTCTCCTTTCTCCACCAAATGTTAAATAATGTAAATAACAAGAGTGAGATGACAACTTAAAAGCCAAAAAACCTTCAGATAACAGAAGAACAGTTGATGTAAATGTCTTTTAAAGAACTTCACTTGAAGTGTTGAAACTCTGCAGCTTCTCTAACGTCACCCTGCAAGAATCCCTATAAATATTCTTTAAGAAATATTCTGCCATAAGGTGAAGAGTGTTCCAGAGCACAGACCTGCCCACACGTACACACAGCACAGGATTTAGATATGTCTGTCTTATGTAAAGATAATAATATATCTCCACCCCACTTCAAATTCAACTCTACACACAAACATACTTCTCACCTCACTAGGAGTCTTGTCCAGTTTACCCTCCAGTCCCCAGCTGCCTTTTAGCCCCGCTGCATTTAAAGATTCCCTTTACATTTATTTATTTTATTTTTTTTACCATCTGCCTTTCGTCACAGCACTCTGCAACTCCTCAGCTGCTCATGCCTTCATTTTCTCTTCTATCTCCCAGTCTGTCAAACTGTTTTTACTCTTAATTGTATGTGTTGTGTCATGGTGCAACTGGACAACTCCCTTCCTGCCACTGGCTGCCAACCTGCCACACATAAAACATTTTGGTGTTTCCTCCAGAAACCAGGCAGGCCGACTACAATGAAAACAAAAAACAAAAAGTTGGAGGGAGGGCAGTATTTACCACCAGCGACACAGCAGTCCTACTCAACATGCCCCCTGAATATATGTCTGAGAGACAACATCAGCATAGTGATGTCCAATATGTCTGTTGATTGACACTAATCACGTTGAATTGATTTAACTGAGTGGATTCTGGGTCTCTTAAATCCTCATTTCCTTCTTAAATTTCCCTTTAAGTTAGCCTCACATCACCAGATCAATTTGCAAATAAAGTTGAATCTAATCTAATCTAATCTAATCTAAAAATGTGAATTAGTCTGGAACCTCTCAGTTAAGTTTGATATCAAAGGGACCTTATCAATGTGTGCAGACCAAACTGCCTCAGGACGCAAGTGGGTGGACCTGCAACCAATCAGAGCAATGAAACATGTAACATAGCTAGCGCTGCAATGATTTGTAGATTAATCAATCAGGCAATTAAAAGTAAATTAGGTTTTTAGTTTAGTCATTTTTCAAGCAAAACTGGAAGATTTTCTCCATTTCTTTGTCATTTATGACAGTAAATTAAGAGTCTTTGGGTTTTGGACAGTCGATTGGACAAAAGAAGAAATTTAAAGATGTCACTGTGGGTTCTGGGACATTTTTTAGATTAAATGATTATCAGTTATTTGTGAAAATAATTGGCAGGAAATAATCAATAGCTGCAGCTCGAGACGTAGCGCTGAGCAGTGGAAAACAGACCACAGCGTGCAGAGATGAGCTGCGATGGTGTATCAGTGGTGCGTTTGTGAACGAGTGTTGCCGTTTATGCTATAAAAAATTTGACAAGACAAAAGTGGATTCAACCGAACGTTGACATCAGCGGCAGCCATTTTGGTTGCTTACGAAAATGCCTAAACTCCTCCTCCTCCTCCTCTGTACAGTCATTATATCAAACCCGCCTTGTATTAGGTAAATGTTTGCATGTGTTATCATCCCATCCATTTAGGTTGTAATTGGTCCTGATGTCGAGTAGGCAGTGTGAAGCGATGCAAAATAAAAACAATCAATAATTCCCTTTAAATACATTAAAACAAAAGTAACTGTTTTGAAAATGCAAGGAGTAGAAAGTACAGACTCTTGTTTCAAAATTTACGGAGCAAAAGTAAAAGGTTGTCATAAAAATAAATACTCAAAGTACAGATATTTGAAAATCTACATAAGTGCAGTAACAATGTATTTGTATCAGCACTGTTTTAGAGGAAACATGGCCTCTAAATTGGTTCTGAGTTATCAGAAACTTTTCTCTTCCAATGTGTAAAACCACAAACCCTAATTATCACATCCCTGTCTGTGTATGGATTAAACAAACAACGTGTTAATTATTAACCTTTAGATGTGCTGGTAGGCAAATTGTGTTCCCTTTGGACAGAGCTGTAGCTGTTTGCTCTTGTTTCCAGTCTTTAGGCTAAGCTAAGCTAACTTTCTGTCCAGTGTAGTTCAATTATGTTGCATTCATGTCACATGGCAGTTACCGTTGCGTACTGTAAATACCATACATGTCAAAATCCTTGCAGTAATCACGAGGAGGAGACACTGATTATTCCAAAAGTTCCAGCATATCAGACTTTGTGCAGGAAACAGCAAACAAACATGGACGCTTCACATCAGCCAAAGTCTGTCAGTCAAGGTAATTGAACCCAGATTCAGGAGATATCCAGTGGCTTGAACACTTGCATGTTGTGAACATGTGAATCTTTGCCAGCTTTCATCCGTCCCGTATATGAACACAGTATTAGATTTACCGTGATCAGTGAACGCCCTCCACACCCCAAATTTGTGGCAAAGACGTTTCATTAAAACATGTAGTTTCCAGGCCAAAAACTGAGCTAATTCACATGATATCACCCTACTCAGACTCGACGTTTCTCCTCCGGAGCCACAGAAGACGCAGCTGAAGAGTTTTCACAGGCTGAGAAGTAGAAAAATCAGCCACGTTCCTCTTTAATCTTCATAAACTGATCAAAATGTCTCATTAGAGTCACTTCAAGTGAAGATCTTCTGGTAAGAAAAAAAAAAGCACTGATAAATTCTGTATCAAATAGTTTATACGATCAAATAAATACATGACAGGATCAGACCCGGCTTTGATTAAAGGACTGATCTCAGATCCGCTGAGAGCATTGTGATATTTATTCATCATGTGGAATTAATGAAGTGTTACTGTAAAAACATTTACACGCTGACACACTGCGCAGAGCGCACACAGTTCAAAGAGATGATACACATACCACTGTGCGAGTGTTTAACATTCCTTTAAAATGACTGAAATACAGAGTCACACTAACACAACAACAGACAGCTGACTGCAGTTATAAAGTCAGACACAGCGAAGCAGGCGTCTCATTGGCTGGTTTGATTTTAACTGCAGTTCACTACCGTCTTATTGGCGGAGTCAACTGACCTATTGGGAGTAAGAGCAACACACACACACACGCATACACACACACACTCACAGCCGGACCCTGAGGTAGAGAATTACAGGTATTAGAGTGGCAGACAGACAGGTATGTCTGCTCTGCCTCAGATATGAACTGAAAGCTCTGTGAGCACACTGGCTTAGGGCACTTTAATAATACACCTGTGTGTGTGTGTGTGTTTGTGTGTGTGTGACGGAGAGAGAGAGAGAGATAGAGAGAGCCACTAGAGGACTCTGTTACACACAAACTGTGTGTCACAGTCGATACAATAACAGCAGCCAGTTTATATGAATTTAATGGACTTCACTGTTTGGTACCAACAGGAATTTATCAGGACATTTTCTATCAGATGCAAATAAAACTGTGACATGTTCAAATTCAAACACCTCTCCATATAAAGATGATGTGTTCACTGCCATTAAAAGGTGGATTTACTTACCTTTAACCTACTTGTTGACCATGCACAGCAATAATGTGGTTTAAATAAAGAGAGCGACACATGTTTCACATCAGACTGGTATAAGAAAAAAACTAATATTTTTAGTGAATTCTTAGAATAGCTGGAAAGAGATTATATAT